>VDFB02301737.1:0-54536 GCA_007258455.2 Sequoia sempervirens | reverse complement strand
TTTTGTAAGAGGCCCCATGGATACTGTTGTAATTGTAGGATGCATGAATAGGGCGTAGGATGAGAAACAAAGAAGGTATAGCTGCTATCCTCAAGAGTTTTGTGAAGAAAAGCACATGAAATGAGAGGTTCAAGCCTAGGTTTCAACAAAACATGTATGGGAGATTTGATTTTATGAATTTTTATCCACAAAAGTGCATCTAATGGGTTGTTTCTAAACACCTGAATATAATCACACACACACACACACACACACACAAACACACACATATATATGTATGTATGTATGTATGTATGTATGTATGTATATGTATTTTTAAATGTAAATGTAAATGCAATTACTAGATGTTCTCCTAGAACAATATATGCAACATATCATTAAAGAAATCTATATCTATGTATATAAATGTGTATTTATAAATGAAAGTGTAAAGAAAAAGAGCATATGGTTTTGTAGTGTTATAGATACAACATATCCATAAATTAATGTAATTGAAATTCTAAAGTCTTCAACACATATAATATGAAATCGATCAAACTATTAAACTACATGAGAAATAAATGAAAACAGTAAATGCATATGTATGTTTATTTGTAAATGTAAGTGTAAAATAAATAAGAATAATGAAAATTATAAAAGAATACAAGGAAAGGTCTCCTCCCTTCTTGGTAGTGATAACCTCCTCCACACCCAACCCTTAAAAATTATGAATAGAGGAATATAATCTTTGAAGAACTCAAAGTTGATTCTCTCCTACCATGCAATAGTCATTTTATCCTTACAAACATTTATAGCAGATTATTCAGAGGCACATAGACCACTTCTTCATAATAGAAGAATTTGATCATACTTTTCCAATGATGGCATTATTAGAAAACCTTAGGTTAAATGAATAATTCCTAGCTAAGTTCTTTAAATCATGTCCAACCGTATAAGAGAAGACCGCTGTTATGTGTGTACTAGATACCATGGAGAAATGCTCTTTGGGCTCTTTCATCAATCACCCTACCTTAAAACATACCAAAAGTCTCATAGCAATTAGACATAGGAAGATTTAAGATGACTTAAAAAAAAATTATTTCCAAAGCATAAACTTATGATGACTTAACCAGGCCTAGTACACACTCCCTCCCCATTAACCACGTAGACATATGGAAATTAAATGTAAATTTGCTGCTATTTTAGTCATGTAGGTGTCCAATAAACCACTTGGTGGTGTTTCCCTTCAAGTTTATTTACTTGAATGAAGAGCAAAAGTCCTTTCATTACAATTAGAGAATACATTTGAGGCCTTGGTTGTGTAACTGGTGGACCATAGTTACATTTAACACTTGTTACAAAATTTGGGAGTTAAAATGTTAAGTAGATTTGATTTGTTATGGACACATTTGGACAGTAGTAACAATAATTTGCAATCTATCAAGACTTGATTACCTTATAACCTATGAAATTCTAGCGATGAAATGATAGATTAATCATAATGTCACCTTGGGGTCACATCACCATGAAAGAACTTCATCCAACATCATTATGAGTGCAGGTACCACCAAATAGGTATTTGTCAGATCTATCTTCCTCGAGCGAGGGAAATTCAGGAAGAGAAGAGGAAAGCAAGACATGTAGTATTTCTAAAAGAGGGAGATCAACTAGAGGTCAAAATATTATAATAAAATTTTGTAAACGCATGGAATTTTTTCTTGCTGAAGGGGGGTCATGTTCTTATGATGATGAGAGCATAGGCAATGTCGAGGTTCCCTTAAGGTACAAACATCTATGAAAACAATGGGTACCCAAGGAACTTCCTCCAATAAACACTAATTTTTGTGTCAACGAGATGATATATTGCATAGCACCATCGTCATTATATGGTTTGGGCCTATTTTGCATGGATGACATAAAGGTTTGTTACGACAAAGTTATTGAATTGATGGAGTATGTCAGACCCTATTACAGTTACAAAGATTGGATGCAACCGGTTCAATATACACGAAGTATGCGTAGGTATGCACTGTCAACAAATTATATACAACTAAAAGATAAGGAACAAAATAAAGTAGTGGCTATGTACATTGATGGAAGGCCAAAAGCATCAAGGAATATTGCAGGGTTTATAAATAGTACATGACCTAGGTCAACAAATAAGCAACCCAATTGCATATTCGAGGCGTGTGAGGGAAAACGTGTATTCGTATGTGCGATAAAATCAATAACTATAGGGGAAGAGTTGCTAATCGATTACAATTTGAATCGTTTAGTTACAAACACAGTTACTATGGGGGTGGTACATACTATGTACGATTTTACCCAACCTCCAATTAATGACTCCAATATACCATTTTATTCTTATGTTTTTTTTCGTAAGTCTATTGGTTTCATTTTGGTAATGTTTTTTTATATTTAATTTTTATCACAACGGGACATTGATCGTACGAAGAAGGGTCTAGCCCAGAGCATAGATCACAATGTATCTTTAGGAACTTCTAGCGATAGGTTTACCTCATTGTAATTGTACAAATTAGATACAAGCAAAATTTTTTATTCTTATGTTTTTTTCATAAGTTTATTGGGTTAATTTCAATAAAGTTTTTAATATTCTTGTTGCAATCGACTGATCGGGGAAAGGCACCAACAGTAGACGAGAGCATCCATAGTGAGGTGTAGTCAATACTTTGTGATGATGACATCGATTATTCAACAAACCCTCTCGATATGATAAGGAAGATCCAAAAAAAATGCAATGAAGAAATTGTTAAGTTGATATTCATAGTGCCTCAAACAAATGAGATAAGAGAGAGGGTTAAAATATTGATTGAGAGATCACAAAACTTGCAAGTAAGTTGTCATGAGGTCTTTAATTATAACATAAGTTCATTCATGGTTTTATATTTTGTACTCTTTTATGTCATGAACTAAAATATGTGTTGTTTTTATAGGATTATTTGCCTCTTCATGATACCTTCCGCCGCGTTGGTTCGAGGAGTGGGTTGGTATACAAGTGTCCATCCCGATCTTCACAAGATAAATCATGCATCATCTCGATGCCATCATCTCTGCAGGCTCCATATTGTCCTCGAAATGTCGTAAATATTATCATGTATCCATAATGCACTTCTCTCGTAGTGAAACACTATGCCGAACATGCACGACATGTAAATTGGAATGTGGAGGCCACTAGTACCGGTGATGTTTTAGTAACATTTCCTAGATATTCTCATATTACCGCATGAACATTTCCGTCATTATTTGTGGTGACCGAGGATTTCGTTCCCCATAAAGATAGAGAAGGTCCCGTGTACTTTTAAATGTTTTGAATTATTATTATATATAATCCAATTGAAATTTTACTATTGGACGCTTCTTTAGACTATTGATCCCACATCATTTTGCAGAAAATGTTGTTTTTATAAACATCTAAGTGATATTACATTGGAGTTCTTCAAGCCCACCATATGTACACGGTGGAATGCCCAAAATCAAGATTTAAAATATGAGCTCATTAACCGTTTAGTTGTGCTCTTCGGTGATAAAACATTCAACCGAACTAAGGTCCTTAAGAAAGCTGGTACCTATCTAAAGTATGCGTAGGGACCAATATGAATCACATTTAGAGAATCAAAAGTACGAAATGCCCCCCATGATTCGGAGGGAGGAAGACCCGTGTCAAATGGAAAGTGAGAAGGCTAAAAAAGAAAAAAGGAAAGACACCACCGGGCCAAGGAAGGTATGTGATACTATCAACAAGTAATTATGTACTAATTACTCTTTCTTTTTACATAATCTAACGTATTTCAAACTTTTCATAGCCTGCCCGACACATCGAAGGAAACAAAGGAAAGACTAGAAAAACATGGGTAGCACAAACTTGGCTTTGGTGGTTATATGAAATTAGCCGCATGAATTGTAAGTATCAATAAATGAAATCACACCATAAATTGAAAAAAAAATTGGTTTTAACACACCATAGAAGCAAAATTAATGATCTTATGCAAAAATGTAGGGCTCTGAATTCAACAAAGTTCCCACAGAAGATGACCTGAAGATTGCATTCTAGCAAGGCTATGGAGCTATGGCTGAATGCCTAAGAGTCTTGACTGGGCAAACACAACCCTCCACTACATCCGACACACAGGTAAATAAGCTCAATAAAGTTTATTTAAAATTGAATACTTGTGCAATCTATTCAATATTAATTTCCACCATAAAGTAATTACATGCCTATTTGTTTTAAACATTCAAGCAATGATAATACTACACATGACATTGGAATGCATCCTGGTGAGGGTGGAGCACAACCTGCAGATGAAGGTCATGGTGTGCATCCCAGTACTTAAGAGCATGTAGAGCCTGATCAACATGTTGAGCATGATCAGGCTAGAGAAGATTAGGAACATGAAGTGGTGCCATCAGGTAAAGAGGACCATTCTAAAGTTCTTTTAAACATATTTAATTGCAATTGGTGTATTAATTAATGTAACCTTTCGTGTTTCAACTTTAGAGCATGTAGAGCATGATCAACGTGTTGAGCATGATCAGGAGGATGATGTGGCCCCATCAGGTAAAGAGGACCACTCTCATGTTCTTTCAAACATATTTAATTTTAATTGGTGTATTAATTAATGTAATCTTTCATGTTTCAATTGCAAATCATGATTTAGAGGGTGTTCAGCATGTTGAGCATGAGTCTATAACAAAAGTTTAGGAACATGATGTGGACCCATCAGGTAAAGAGAACTACTCTAATGTTCTTTTAATTAATGAAATACTTGTAACAATAATAATAAAACATATCAGTTTAGCATTTCTTTGTTATTGCAGCAGAACCCCCCTTGCAGCGACGTCCACATCGTGAGCAGACAACTAGGCATACATTAAGATCACAAGCAGAGGGAAGAACAACTAAAGGGGGGGACAAATGATTTAGAAAATGATACTCCACTTTAGATTTTTTAGCTTTAAAAAAGAAACAAAAAAAAAGTGATTGCAATCATATCATGACAACCATTTTTTGATAATATGTAAAAACTGAAAGAATGAATATTATATGTTAATGAATGAATGTGAATATGTTAATTAATTAATGTTATACATTAATGAATGAATGCTATATGTTATTAATGGATGAATGAATGATTAATGTTATATGATTGGGTATGGGGAATTGAGAGTGATGTGAGGGGAGGGGGGGAGGGGCCAAATGAGCTTCCACCGTCATGTGGTTGGCCCTATTAAGTAGAGAATATTAAACTATTCTCGAAACAAAGAGAATCTCAATAAGGTAATGCACTTTTCAATATAAGAAATGCATCATTTGAAGCATCAAACCAATATGCAAAGATGAAAGAAAGTGCTAACTTTTCACTATGGTGGCAGAAAATGAGCTCTTATACCTAACTATGTTCTCGCATCATAATTTGAAGTTGTTTCCATTCCAATGTTCGAAGTTTAGTTTTTTGTATGGATTTTTATGAATACCACATTGTGTTGTGTGTGGATTTGGTTTCAAATTTCTATTTCTTTTGTTTTTAGTGGTGACATAACTCTAAAATTTGACTTTTGTGCATAACAGGTTAGTGGAAAATTGACAGCATCTAAAGGGTTTGAGGCTTGATTGAGATAGATACACAGATATTTGGATCTTGTTGCTGATGGGAGGTTTGACTTAACCATGAAATTTTGTATCATCTGCAGGTATGCAAAAGTTTATCTACTTACATTCATTCTTGATCATAAATGTTGTAAATGATATTAATGCTTCAAACTTAAGATTCGTTTCATTGTTATAATGATCAAAATGTTATACTTTGCTATACATTCAAGCATTCTCTTTGCCCTTACCCTTTGCTCTCCCCCCCTCCTTTTAAGAATTTTCTTTGTCCTAAAAGCTTCACATTTCTATCTCATTTACACAAATTTATCTAAAGCGCTAGGAGTGAATAAAGATATCTAAAAGATGATGGATTATGTCTAACCAACAACTTTCCATCTTATAGCTAATTAAATCCTTACTATGAATAGTTTAGAGCTCAAATAATGTTTGCATATGCATGTAGCAATAAGGGAGCCTATGTGAAGATTGAAATTTTAAACATCACTTTGGTATTTTTCCTTAGGCAATGAAATGATATTTTGAGTAATAGAAACCTACACACACATTAATATTTTTTGGCATTGCATTGAGGAAATTTTTTTCTCTTATACCTACCCTCAACTAGACGTGGAGGTATATAATACTGGTTTCTGGGTTTATTTTGTAAGTAGTTAATTTCACAGATGAAGACTAAAATCTTCTTAATGTCCTATGTCAGGTGTGAAAGCATATGAATCACTTGCTGAAGGCACCATTTTGTATTCATCCAAAAACTAGTTTGTTCTTCTTTTTTTATGTTTCTTGCATGTGTTATTTTTAGGCTCTAGTGATGTAGCTCGCCTCTTTCCTTTGCACTTTTCATCTATTTTCATGATTACAGTAGATTGTCCTCATAATTTTTCATGTAGATCTGTGGGTAACCTTATTTTATACCAATCAATTTGCAAACCACTCACATATTAAGGACCATTTCACTAACTTGTAGTCATCCATTACTTCATATGTTGTAGGTTGTCTTTGTGCCAATAAATCTTGATGATTGCGAGAACTTTAATCCTACAAGTGTACCCAATCTTTCTCAAGTAAAAGTCTTACCTTATTTTATAGTACTTTAAATGGTTAATTGAAGGTGCTTCTTTAGATCTGAGATAGTTGAACCTAGATTAAAATATGGTATTAGATGGGCAGTATAATGATAAAACTGAGGTCCATTGAAGACAAATTACAAACATAATTTATTGGACTATGAATAGTGTTACAATTATAATTATTTCTCCTTTACCTACCTCTACATTCATGAAAAAGATAGATCCCTATAAATCTAACCATGAAAGTATTGAAATATGTAGTATCTACAAGACTCCAGAAGCTATCAAACATATTCTTTTTTAATGTTTTTATGCTCAGGAAATTTGTACTTATTCTGCCATAAGCTGAAGGTTTGGAATAGCAATGGTAAAATTAATTGGCAGGATATTATGTTTTGTAATTTCAAGCTTAAGTTTGATTGTAAGCTATTTTTGTATTTCTTATCCAATGAGATCATGTGGAATTTGTGGAAGGAGAGAAATGATGATAAATTTAAGGGTATCAAGAGGGCACTTACTGAGTCTTGCAAGAGACTCACTTTCTACTCTATTGCTCTACAGGTTTCAACTCTTGTGGAGATCTCAATGGAGAATTTCTTGAAGTCAATAACTGAAGGTGTTGCTAACAATACCAGAGAGGATCTGAGAAGTGGACCCACCTGTAAGTTGAGCTTGGAAGAGACCGTGTTGTTCCAATAGACATTTGATGAGCTCCAAAGAGCAATTGATGAAGCTGTAAGCCTAGAAAGATAGAGCAGCCCCCAATAGTTGGACCCCAAGGAGAAACAATGGCAAACCTTGATATTGAAGAAGTCAGCAATGAGAAGAATGTAATCAACACTATGTATTGTTTACGCTAATTTGAATAGCAGCAACCTGTGGTGTTGTTAACAACAATTTGTATTGTCTATGTTGGTTTTGAAAACAACTGGTGCTTTTTGGTTTCTTTCTTGTTGTGTAAAGTACTGATATGATATATTTCATGTTATGGAAATGCTTTGATTTACTAATCCTGATTTCATATAGGTATTTTCATGATATGTAATGAACCTTAAACTATTTTCAATACAAAAAAAAAGATAGCAGATATTGGAAGTTCATTACATGTCTCATGTATGTGTTAGTATTTTAGTTTTGTTTAAGTTGTTCAAAAGCTTGATTAGGTCAAGAATATGTTCTACAAGTTTTGTTCTCTTGATGAGATCAGTGTGACATTGGATCTATCTTGCTAACGGAAGTCATCGGCAAGACATGGACTATCAGAGTGAGTTTTCTATCCTATGCTGATGATTGATCTCTCATCGATGGGTTGGCTTCGGTGGTCATCGCCAAGAGTCTCCTCGATGGTACATTTCAACGAATATTTTTTTAAAAAAAAGAATTGCATTGTTTTGTCGCAATTTCGACGAAAACCACTAACGAAGTTGCTATAGCTGTGACGAAGGATTCATCATAACTCCTTGCCCGATTCATCGCAATTTTGATGAAGTCCACTGATGAATCACGGAAAAGGTCCAACGAAGGCTTCGTCGTAACACCTTTCCCATTTCATCGCAAGTTCGATGGACACTGATGAATCACATAAAAGGTCCGACGAAGTTGCTTAGCTGCGACGAAGGCTTCGTCGTAACTCCTTGCCCATTTCGTCGAAATGGCGACGAACTTTTTGTCGATATTCTGACGAACATCCGAGTCATTTTATGATGTCGATGACCGATGAATTTGTGTCATTATTTCGACATTTATTGCGTTGTCAGAATTTCAACAAAAAAATAGCGATGAAATTGTTTTCGTCATTTCGTTGCTTTTTCGACAAATATTTTTTGAATGACCGGCGAATGTTCGTCAGAAAATGGAGCCAAATTCAGTAGTGGGTGTTGTGGTCACCATGTGCATGATTGGTACTGACATCAACATAGAGACTTGGGTTCCAATAACATTATTGAAGATAAGAAACAAACATAGAAGCAAGATCAAAAATTAAATCAAGAGCACTTTCCACTTGTGAGAGCTGCAAAAGAAGATTTTGTATTTCCTTGAGTAAATCAATAATTAAGAATGAATAAAAAAGGAAAAGACCTTGATTTATGTGCAAGGATAAGAAAACCCTATAAAACCCCTAAGTGAGCTTAATAAAGTAATAAAGTGTGATTAAATAAATAATTACACCAACACCCCCCTTAAGTGGATCAAAAAACAATGCATGAAAAATAAAAGATGGGTCTTGACAACTAGGCTTGATGAGGTACCCAAGTACAATTGAAGGATCTCTCAAAAATAGAGAAAAGGAAGATGTACAAAAGTCCTTGAAAGCCCAAATTGACATACTCCCCTATTATATTTTCCTATCTTCTTGATAGAAAGATCAGTTGCTTCTCCATGAATTCCTTGAAGATCTAGAAAGAATCAAAGACATCGATTTTATATTTAAGAAAGTACACCCATATATATCTAGAGAAGTCACCAATAAATTTGAGCACATATTTGGCCCCTGAAAATGGAGTTGGAACATGAAGTCACTATATACCAAATCTAAGGTGTCTTAGCACGTGTGGCTCTACTTGTAAGAAAAGAATCCTAGTGGTGCTTATTAAGGACACAACCTCAAAAAACACCATTTGTGAAAGAAATCTTAGGTAGTCTTCTCACTACTACATGAGTACTCATCTGTTGTACATACCTATAATTGAAATATACAAAACATTCATGCCAAAGCTTACTCACCGATTCTACATGCACTATGAATGATGAACATGAAACAATTGAACTCTCAAAGCTGTCAAATTTGTATAATTGTGATGTAGAATCAATACTCCCAGTAGCCACAACAATATCAAGATCATGGAGGTCTCAAATAACAACATCATGTGGTGAAAACTCAAATGTCTTTCCTATCCTAGAATGATAGATTTGATATATTGAAAGAAGGTTGGTTGAAATTTCAAGACCAACAAAAAAATCCCGAAGACAACCACCCTCAAGCGAGATAGGACCTAAACCTAAAACTATAATTTGAGTAGACTTCCCCATTTTAATATGTGAAGTACCACAATCTTAAAGAGAGGTGGAAAAATCCTAGGTATGTATCATGTGGTGAGAAGCATTAGAATCAAGTATCCAAGCAGTTGTTGAAGACAAGGCCTATGAAAAAAGAGCACAATCTTTGCTTATATATGGGGAAGAAGATTAAGAGGCTAAAATGCTATGCCACTGCAAGGATTTCTCTAAAGTCTCTAATCTCATCTAACTTTTGTGACTGGATGTCCTTCCTTGCCACAAAAATATGTAAGGTTCACCTGATTTCTTCTTCATTGAAGATGAGAAAATTATTAATATGTTTTTCAAGTGCAAGGATATAATAGGTATTTGGGTCTTGGAACTATGAAAAGCTAAGTTTTCCTAGATTAAATTGGTAAAAATGAGTACACAGAGAACACTATTTTAAATTATGTATGATCAAAGTTCAAGAAATATTTAAAAGTTTACAACATTGATAAAACATAAAAAGTTCAATCACTAAATATTATGTAGAACATACAAAGGAAGAACTCTAGGAGGTGAGAAAATAATTGGAAAATATGAATAATAAATATACAAATTATACAAATTAGAAAACACGAAAAAAGTACTAAGTGAGCTTAATAAAGTAATAAGTGTAATTAAATAAATAATTACACTAAAAAACATTAGATTGTGAATTTGTTCTGTTTGTGACTACATAAGTGTAGGATAGGAAATTGTTGTGGATAATGTGTGCCAAACCTCTAAGAAATTCAACTAATTGATGGTTTGAGACAATCATAGTTCAAATAGAATTGAGAAGAGGTTTTTCTTTAGGGAATGTATTAGTATCTAAGAATATTTGAAAGTGATCTAATTTTTATTCTAATACTTGTATTTATGCAAATAGAACCCTTAATGGAGGCTCATGATCAATTCTCCCATATGTAGAGGAAAAGATCGAGATGGAGAACTAGGATCAAGAGTGATTGTTGGTGGAGATTTCCATCTTGAAAATATATTGCTCTTTAGAAAAACAACGAGTTGTTCCAATAGGTGTTGAAAATGGTTTTGATTATTGCATGTGAAATATGTAGATGCTTATTTTTACCATGTTACAAGAAGAAAGAGATTGGGTTGTAAAACTCAAGTAAAAGGGATTTACAACACTCAACATAACTGTTCTTCAAATATCAAGATAAGAAAGAAGCATTTTAAGTTTTTGTGTTTTAATATATTTTTATTTTTTTTTAAATTGGAAAGGTTTTAAATGTATGAACGTTGACTACACAAAAATTGATCATATGAAAAATGAAACTTGCAAAAAGTATATCAAGTTTCAAGGTCAATTATTCACACATACATTAGGATGAATTGACAATCCTAATAATTGTTCAAATTATCCTTTTTATAATACAAAAAATAAGAAATTCAAAATAAATTAGTTTATTACAAGGATAACCATTAAACTATTACAAACTAGTGAAAATAAAAGGCTGCAGATAAATTATTACAATAAATTTTTGAAAGAAACAAAAAACACAAGTTTTGATGATTATTTTGTAAGTTGTAGAGAGTCTCAATTTTAGGCTATAGTTCCTAGCACAAACATCCTTGAGACATGATTTTGTCTAGTATAGATATGGTACAAAAGGTATAGAATGCACATTATCCTACACACACAACAATAGAAATTCTGAATTTCAACAACAAAATGAATGCTAAAGTATTGAAAATTACAGCTTAATTAATCTATTGAAAATAAATCTAAATAAAGAGAAGAGTTTAGAAAGATAGAACTAAAATTTTTACTTTTTTTCTCTTGATGAAAAACCTACAAACGCAAACACAATAAAATAAATGTATTTGTTTGGTTGTTTAGGGGTTTGTCTCAGTCAAACCCCTATTTTGGTATTTCTACCTCCATTGTAGCTAGGATTTTAGATATAAAAGTTGATTTTTTCAAAGATACATAATAAAAATTTATATGAAAAAGGGGTAGGTGCAAAAAGATGGAGGGCCAAAAAAGTGGCCAATTTTTTCTTTTTTTTGAAAAGCCATAATGCGCTCGTGTTATAACGTGCTCACATTATGACTTGTTGTGACTGAGCCCAAGGCTCGGTCACACTAAAGCTTTAACTCGAGCGGATTATGTCACATTATAAGAAAAAAAAAATAAAAGAAAAGTCAAATCATTTTATTGTGCTTTTTTTCCCATTCACGGCGTACAAACCCTTCCCAAGTGTGCTCACATTATTGAGAGCCAATTATTTTCCAGTTTATTCATTGATTCTTTGCCAATTCTTCACCAGAATGTTGCCATGTTGATAGGGAGCTCAAAGGAGTAAGTTTTTTTTTTTTTGTGAATTTGTTATTAAATAGGTAGATTTAATATGCTTTTGATGTTAATTTCTTTAATTTTTCAGGAGTTGATGATCCACCTCCTTCTCCTCTTCAAAATCCTTCTCCACCTCATGACCAAATACCTGATGAACAACCACCCCAACAAACTCTTCCAACAATTCCTCAACATCCTCTTGGAACTCAACAAAATTTAATGGGGGAAATTGAAAATAACAAAAAAATAATTGAGTTAATTGAGAGGTTGAAATATCTTGCAAGTTCAACCTCACAAAGAACCACACTTGCACAATCACTTGAAGCTATGTTAACACATGTAGATTCAATTAGAAAGCAATTAAGTGGTTGGGTGGAGAAGAGATAGGAGTATAGAGAATATTATGTAGATAAACTATCCTACAAACAAGTGAAAAATTATAAAATTATAAAATTTGTCTTGTGTTCCCTTTTCACAAACCCATGGACAAATCAACCTCTACACCCTACAAGCAAGAGGTTTCATATCTATTGGTGTAACCACCCATGGATAAAGAACCATTTTTGGTAGAGGTAGTGGATGGTTTTTGACCATCCTCCATGCAACAATAATGAGGTGTCACAATATTTCTTGAGGAAACTCTACTATAAGTTTGTCCTCGACAAAATATCCAGCTATTTTGATATGTCGTACTTCCAGAGTAGAGGTGGTGGGTCTACACCGGATAGACCAGGGGAACATCTTGATCCACAACAACTAGCAAGACAAGCACTTGCTATACCAACTTATGAGCACATGGATATCCCTTTCGTAGTGAAGGAGAGTGTTGAGGCTGAGACACTACAATCCATTATTTCCTTGACTTAGAGCATCATAGAGTGTGCCAATCTTGTAGTATAGCATGAGTCGAGGGAGACTTCAAGGGGTAGGATTCCACCCCATATTTCTTCAGGCTCGTGGATCACCTTGTGGTTATGAGCCCATGGATAGTCAGGAGGTAGGTGCATAGGCTACATCTACAACTAACCAGTTGGTGATGATAGATGCTCTCGAATGAGGCTTTTGGCCTTGATACTTAGGTAAATGTTAGCAAGTTCCTTGAATTTAATTTATTAAATTTCATTTTTAAAATGCAAGATTAACTAATTTATTTTAATGATTGTAATGAAATTTTAAGGTCATAGCATTCACTCAGTTTTCAGCGGTCCTCCACCTTCATATTATGTTATGACATATACTCCTAAGGTATGTAACTAGTAAACAATTATAAATATTACATGTGAATAGCATTGTTATATGAATGGTATTCTAATATCTAGTTTTGTATTTTGAATGGGTTAATCTTGGAGATTTCACAGCAACAACTCCTAGTGGTGGTGGAGTTTGAAGCTTCACTCAAGTAATAGAATAAACATTTTAACAAATGAATTGTACTTAATAGATTTGTGTAGTTTAAATTCATATCCTTGATTACATTGCATTGCACATCTTTCAAACTAAAATCATTACTTCACATTGCATAACTAATAACTAGATGTTGATAGATGACAAAATTTCAATTACAATATAGTTTTTTAGAAAGTCAAAATAAGTAGTATTGCAATTAGTTCACATTGCATAAATAATAACTAGGAGCATCTGCTAATTACATTTTCTTGTCATGGCATTCCATGAGACCACATTTTATTGAAGCATTTTTTAAAACAATTCACTGCCTTGTCTATGCTATGGATGCTTGGGAAAAATCTATCAAAGCATAATAGTAAGCAATAGCATAGACAAGGAAATGAGCTATTTGAAAAAATTCCTCAAAGAAATGTGGTCTCATGGTGATGTCCATCACCATGAGACCACATTTCTTTGAGTTTTTTCAAGTATCTCACTACCTCTTCTATGCTACCACATTTTCCATACATGTCTGCCAAACCATTTTATCAAACAGTTCACTTCCTTGCTGCTATGGCTAAAAGCCTAAAATAGGTGCTTTCAAACAAACTATGGATGCTTGGAAAAAATATATCAAAGCATAATAGTAAGCAATAGCATAGACAAGGCAATGAGTTGTTTGAAAAAAATCCTCGAAGAAATGTGGTCTCATGGTGATGGACATCACCATGAGACCACATTTCTTCGAGGAATTTTTTCAAACAACTCATTTCCTTCACTATGCTACCACATTTTCCATACATGTCTACCAAAGAATTTTATCAAATAGTTCACTTCATTGTTTCTATGGCTAAAATCCTAAAACATGTGCTTTCAAACAAACTATGGATGCTTGGAAAAAATATATCAAAGCATAATAGTAAGCAATAGCATAGAATAGGTGGTGAGTTGTTTGAAAAAATGCATCAAAGAAATGTGATCTCATGGTGATTTCCATCACCATGAGACCACATTTCTTTGATGCATTTTTTAAAACAACTCATCACCTTGTCTATGCTGCCACATTTTCTATACATGTCTACCAAATAATTTTATCAAATAGTTGACTTCCTTGCTACTATGGATAAAAGCCTAAAATATGTGCTTTCAAAAAAACTATGGATGCTTGGAAAAACTCTATTAAAGCATAATAGTAAGCAATAGCATAGAAAAGTCAATGTGTTGGTTGGAAAAATGCTTTGCATCATTGAGGAAGACATCTACCATTCCATGTGTATGCTTCATGCTACCATTCACTTGTATGCTTCATGCTTCTTGTGTATACATCACGTGTTCATATGTATGATTCATGCTTCGTGTGGATACTTCTTGTTTTCACGTGTATGCTTCATGCTTCATGTGTAGACTTCATGTATTACATGTATTCACATAATGCTTCATGCTTCCTATGTATACTTCATGCATTACATGTATTCACGTGTATGCCTCATACTTCATGTATTATGTATATCTATTATTTTGCTTCATGACCAGATGTATATTCAACAAGATTACTCTATGTGTATTAAAAATATTGTTTGTCGAAATGATTTCTAGGTTGATAAGCACTACCATAAAAGGGAGAGAAATATATCATTGAGAAAGACATCCATAACATCCTTGAAGATTTTAATTAAGAATACAACCTTAAGTGAAAATTTGTAACCCTTCAAGTAGGAAAGACTACGACCCTTTTATAATCAAGGACGGTAACCATGTGTAGTGTAGATGTGCCCAATTGGATGTGTTGGTGCTAATAGTTTGAACCCACAAAAAAGAAAACAAAAAGTAGCCTATCTTGCAACTTTACATTGCATTCATCTGATACTTTTTGGAGCATCAAAAAAAACTTTCACCATGGGAAAATGACTCGAAGCTATCAAAAACCAAGAGAGGTTATTATAGAGGGGCCCTACATGATCCTATAGCATCAAATGAAATGTTTCTAAGTGACACGATTTTTGAGTAATAGCTTGTCAAAGTTTGTTGCCCTTTTGCACTTTGGTCTCCTAAGAGACTTTGCCGGTACAATGTAGCTCACACTGTTTCAACATGTTTGGGATTGAAGAAAGACCTTTCCTAGTGTAAACCTACCCATCTGGACATGTTGGAACTATTGGTTTGGTCAAACGACAAACAAAAAGAAAGTTACACCACTTTACAAAAGTTACACCACTTTACAACTTTGCACTACATGCAACTATACTTTTTCCATCAACTGAAAGCTCTTCACCACGAGAAAACAACTCAGAGCTATAAAAACTAAGAGTTTATTGTAGAGGGGCCCTATGTGATCTTGTAGCATCAAATGAAATGTTTCTAAGTGACACAATTTCAGAGGAATCGATCGTCAAAGTTTGTTTCCCTTTTGTACTTTGGTCTCTTTGGAGATTCCCTGGTACAATGTATCTCAGACTATTTTGACATGTTTGTGTAAAATAAAGGACCTTTCCTAGTGTAAACCTACCCATTTGGATGTGTTGGAACTGTCAGTTTGGTCAGACGAAAAATAGAACGAAAGTTACACCACTTTGCAACTTTGCACTACATGTAACTGACATTTTTTCCATCAACTGAAAATTCTTCACCATAGGCAAATGACTCGGAGCTATAAAAAATCGAGAGAGATTATTATAAAGGGGCCCTACATGATCTTGTAGCATCAAACAAAAATTTTCTAAATGACACATTTTTAGAGTAATCGCTCATCAAAGTTTGCTACCCTTTAGCACTTTGGTCTCTTAAGAGACTTCGACGGTACAATGTAGCTTAAATTGTTCAAACATGTTTGAGTGTGAAAGAGAACCTTTCCTAGCATAAACCTACTCATCCAGATGCATTGGAACTGTCGGTTTGGTCGAACGACGAATGAAACAAAATTTACACGACTTTGCACTACATGCAACTGACACTTTTTCCATCAACTGAAAACTCTTCACCACATGAAAATGACTTGGAGCTATCAAAAAATGAGAAAGGTTATTGTAGATGGGCCCTACATGATCCTATAGCATCAGAAATAATATTTCTAAGTGACACAGTTTTAGAGTAATTGCTTGTCAAAGTTTGCTGCCCTTTTGCACTTTGGTCTTGCATAACAGGAAAATGGATGCTTTATAACCTAGGTCATAGAACACCACTTTTTTCCAATTATCATTCAAGTATGTCCTAGGAGTCTTGATTGGATTGACTATCAACCTCACAAGGTGAGTTAGTTCTCAACAAGGAAGACCTAGGAATGGGTTCTTTAAGCTTTCAAGGGTTCACCACCAAGCAAATGCTTGGAAAAGACAAATAAACATTCAACCTACAAAACCTAGTAATGCAAGCTAAATGAAGGATGCAAATGATGAAATAATGCAACAAGTTAGGATATGTGTACCTAGGAAGTTTGAAAATGTGACAGGGATTCTGCAAATGCAAAGAAGTTGTCAAAATATGCTATGGAGGACAAAGATGCCCTTACTATTTTCTTAGTCCCATTGTTGTTTTTCAAGGCAGATGTGGAATATTTGGATGTAGGAACCAGATCTAAAAGAATTTCTTAAAAATACCATTAGTAGGACTAAGACGCCCTAGGTGGTGACTTAGTCCCATCTAGAATTTTTGCAATCTTTGAATGTGGTCCTGAGGCTTGATGTTTGCACTTCCTTCTTCTTTGATCTTAGATTCTGAAATTTCTAGATTTGGCCTGTAGGTGAGTTTTCGTGAAGATGACAACTTTGCAATGCAACTTTGCAACTTTTCACTTCAAATGATAATCAATTCTTCAACCTAAATCTACAATCACAAACATGCAAGATGGGAAAAATGTGTTGATTGTTAGTGAATGGGGGTTTTCCTTGGTCAAACCCCTTGTTGGTAATTAAACCTTGAAATGAAATGAAATGGAGGGAAATTATGAACGAAAAACATGCAATGTTACAACTCACCAAAACCTTGTTGTATAGTCCACAAACTTGGGTGCAATGGATAGCTTGGATATGGATCTTGAATCAAAGAAATGCTTGATATATATGGACTTGAGTTGCTTGCTTGAATCAAAACCCTACATCATAAATGTTAGCAAAAAAACACACATGAATCAAGAATATCTTTGATATGATGCTTGAATCTTGATGATGTTTACAAATTCTTGATGAAATGCTCTTGAATGCTTGAATGCTTGGATGCTTGGATTGCTTGTTATCTTGTTATATGAAAATGAGAGGAAGGAACCTTGTATTTATACTTATCCATGCTTAATATCCCAAAATTAAACCACACCAAGCCAACATATGAATTCATTAATTAAAGGAGGTTGAATCCTTCCATAATTTGAAATTAAATCCCAAAAATACCTTAAGGGGGACTAAGATGCTCTAGGTGGCATCTTAGTCTCGAGGCATGAAACTTCGGGTACATACTCCAAAAAGGGACCTTTTAGGCTAAAATTAGGGTCCCAAGACCTTTGGGGGAAAAATATGCCCTAGGTGGCATCTTAGTCCCAACCCAAAAATCAAGGACACTCAAACATAATCATTAAATTATCATTTACCCTTTGATGTTTGTCGGGATTAGGCAAAAAAGGATATAATTCATTGGGCCTGTGGATGAAAAATAGGACCAATTAAGACATAAATAAGGATAAATAAAGCAAGGAAGGACCAAAAAAGTGTGAAAATGCAAGGGTATGCATTTTCCTACACTACATTTAGCCCCCACTTTAGTGAGAGGATGAACTTGCTTCAAACTCACACTAAAGTATCCAACCTCGCAATCAAGAGGGGTTCAAATGTATGCATGCTAGTAAGATAGGATGACAATAATCAAGAGGGTGGACAAGCCCCTGGGATCAAGATCCTATGACAAACCAACATAAGCACAAAGGAACACACATGCGGATGATATATGAAGCCATAACCAAATCACAAACATACACCATCAAAGATAGGAAAGAGAAAAAAGGAAAAAGAAAAAAATGCAACTGATCAAGCTTTGACTGGCCGTCCAATGGCTATGGACAAGGTCTAGGCTATTTTTCCAAGAGAGGTTTACAATTGGAACACGTTGTCCACTATGCAAACAGAACACATGCTCACAAGGGCTAGTGAATCTAGTTGTTCACTAGGTGAGCCCCAAAAGGTCCATATCAAAGTCATACCCCCATGACTATGATAAGGACAAAAATAAAATGCACGCTCATAAGGGTTAGTGACGCTAGGTGTTCACTAGGTGAGCACCAAGAGGTCCATATCAACATCATACCCCCATGAATATTATAAGGATAGAAAGAAAAATGCACGCTCACAAGGGCTAGTGAAGCTAGTTGTTCACTAGGTGAGCCCCAGGGGACCATATCAAATCCATACTTCCATGACTTTAATAAGGTACAAAAAGAAAAATGAAATAGGAAAGAAGAATGTTCAAAGGGATTTTTCTTCGTTCATGTGAGGTATCTTCTTAGGGAACATCGTGCTTAATGTCTCCAAGAGAGGATAAATACAAGGTCTCATCCTGGGGAACATTGTACCTAATGTTTCCAAGAGAGGAGAAGTGAAAGGTCTCATCCTAGGGAAAATTGTACCTAATGTTTCCAAGAGAGGACAAGTGCAAGGTCTCATCTTGGGAAACATTGTACCTAATGTTTCCAAGAGAGGACAAGGAAATATCACACTCTCGGAGGAAGTCAAATCCAATGACACCACCAAGAAAAGGACACATCGCAAGAAGAAAGGAAATCACACAAGGAACATGAAAACAAATACAAGTGAAATCATGCCAATGTATGCCCCCACTTTAAAGAAATTGTTAACACCATGCTGTGAGAAATTACTTTAAAGTAGCCAAAACATGAAAATGAAAAGAGGGTTGCCCCCTAGAAACACATAATGGATTTATGGGTTTGAGGTTAGTATCTATATTTCCTACAATGATATTAGAGAGCTCGGAACTGTCATCATTCCCCAAATACACATAGAACTAGAAGAATGACACAAAGAGAGTGCAAACAAATAAAATACTTTTGGGTCAACATGGAAGAGACAGAGTTTCTTGACGCCTTGCATCATCCCCAAAAGGAAAACACAATACAAAAATGAAAAGAAAGCAAAGATAATGAAAAATATTTTGGTTCAACATGGAAGAGACATAGGGTGTCTCGACGCCTTGTGTCATCCCCAAAAGGAAAACACAAGACAAAAATGAAAAGAAAGAAAAGATAATAAAAAATATTTTGGGTCAACATGGAAGAGACATAGGGTGTCTCAACATCTTGCGTCATCCAAATGGTAATCACACAATGGGTGTAGCATATTCTCCCTTGTGGATTAATAAAGAAAATCATCTGGAGAGGATGAACATTGGGCGGGAGAGAGGATTTGAATTTTCTAGGTGACAACGACAGGCTAGTCTGAAAGATTCTAGTTCTGGACCAGAGGATGACCTTTCTAGGGATGCGGCAAGCGAGAATGCCGATGAGGAAAAAGGGGGAGCAGTGTCTAAGGACTGGGGCCAAGAAAAAGGCAAGGATCCAGGTGGAAAGGTTGAATCTGAAGGTAAGTGTTCCCCTAACTCTTTGTCAAAGCATGGGGCTTGTGGGTCCAGATGCCTTGGAAACTAGGCTGAGGACAAAAATCTTAGGGATCACTCACAGGAGGATCCTAAGAAGAAGTGGGTTTCACTTTTTGGAACCAAGCTAGTTGGAAAATCCATTTTTCCTCCGGTTACTAATATCTCATCACCGGAGAGTGGGAAGCTTTCCATTCCGATTCTTGATCCTGTAATAGACCATAACATATCTCTAATGGAGTCATCTTTGGTTGGAAAATTTATGGGTCCACGACCAAATATTGATGTGGTCAGGGACTTTGTGAAGAAGAAATGGAGAGTTAAAGGACAAGTAGAGGTAGTTGCTCTACCTAAAGGCTTCTTCTCTTTCACTTTTTCTTGTGAAGAAGATAAACTTGTCATCCTGTGTGGGGGCCCTTGGGTTATTGGTAAGTCCTCTCTAGCTATTAGGAAGTGGTCTCCAAAAATAACCTCTCGGATGATGCCTTTGAAGCAATACCTGTCTGGGTGCATTTACCTAGGTTACCACTGGAGTTTTGGAATGAGGATGTGTTCAGAGGGATTGCTAGCTCATTTGGGGAACTTCTATCCATTGAATCTATGACCTCATCCAAAAAGAGGCTAGTTTTTGCTAGAATTTGTGTGGGAGTTGCCCAGTCCTCAGATCTCCCTTTGTCGATTGAGATAGTTTCAAAACTTGGAAAATGGACCCAGAATGTTGAGTTTAAGACTTTACCCTTTGTGTGTTTTACTTCCAAAAAAGTTGGGCACTGGGCAAAGAAATGCCCGAATAACAAGCCCAAACTCAATGAAAAGGAGGCCCCTAAGGAGGCCAAGATGTGGAAGGCTAAAGTTGTGGAGAAGCCTCAAGAGGAGGATAAAAGTGATGAGCTATTTAAGGAAGGACAAATAGCTAGCGGAGAATGTAACTTCAGCCGTGAAAAAAGGAATGTTGAGGATTCTAGCATAGGATCTGAAAGCTTTGTAAATCCTGAAGGTGAGATTAAAGGTCCTGAAAGAGCGGAGGTCATTTTGAGTACTGAGGCTTCCCAGGAGAAGGATGACAAAAGAATAGGAGTGATGGATGAAAAGCAGAGTGTGATCTGGAGTGTCATCCTAGATTCAGTAACTAACAGTTTGGAGGATACTTCTCGCTCACACCAGAGCTTGGAAAGGGGGGAAGAGGTCTATGAGAAATCGAGGGAGTCTATCTCTCCAGGTCAAGTGGAGCCTCATAGGTCTCCAGAGAGTGAAATCCACTTTTGGGATTTCTATTGGATCTCCCAAGGGGGGGAATGAGGACAGTAATACCCTATCACATTGTGTTTCTGCTACAGATGTCTTTTTGGATGGGAAATATTTTATGTGATTAGAGGATCCAGATATAGAAGAGGAAAACCTATACACTAAATTTGAGAAGAAGAAGAGTAAAAAGGGGAGTAATACAGTGGGGGTTTCTACAAGAAATAGGGCCAAAGCAGATGTGGGAGTGCTAAAAGGTTCAGGTAGTAAATCAACTAAATGGAACAAGGAGCAGGAATGTATTCAAAATATTGTGGATAGAACAAAAAAAACCATCCTAGATTTATGTAGAACTCCATCTAAAAAATGAAATTTATGTCTTGGAATATTCGGGGACTAAACAGTTCCCATAAACAAGAAATTTTGCACAATTTTGCTAGAGATCATAAGCCGAATATTCTTATCATTCAGGAGACTAAAATGGCCAGAGATCATGTGGAGTTGATTAATATTTTTAAGAATGGTGGTGTGCAGGGATGCAATTTGGAAGGTTCCTCTGGGGGCTTGGTGACCTTTTGGAATCAGAATTGTATTCAAGGTACTCCTATTCTAGGAGATGCTAACCATGTGGCTACTCATTTTAGGCATATCAGAGATGGCTTCAGTTGGATTTTTTCTAATATTTATGCACCCAACAATGAAACTACTAGAAGGAAATTTTGGAAAAAACTTGAGTTTTTTAGGTCCTGCTTTCCGAATGAGAACTGGATCATCATGGGGGATTTTAACACTCCCTTGCTGGAATTTGAAAATTTTGGTGGATCTCAGATTTAGTTGGATAGTAAGCTGGATTTAATGCACTTTATCAATTCCCAATGCTTGCATGATATGGACCTCAAAGGGGCCACCTACACCTCGTCCAATAGGAGAGCTGGGAATGACCTCATTCAGGTTAGGCTTGACAGAGCTCTAATTTTAGATAATTGGTTGAAGGACTATTGTTGCTCGTTAAATTCCCTCTCCATAATTGGCTCAGATCATTTCCCTATAAGTTTTATGGCGGATTATGTGTCTGGAAAGAGGAATTTTCCTTTCAAATTTGAGAAAATGTGGCTATCTCATCCTAAAATTTCTAATTGCATCCATGAGTGGTGGAACATAAATGTTAGTGGTACTGCCATGTTTAGAGTGGCTAAGAAACTTGGTGAAGTCAAATCTAGGATTAGGACTTGGAACAAGGAGGTTTTTGGGGATATTTTTGGGTCAAAAGCTGCCATTCAATAGGACTTAAGGGATATTTAGGACTGTATCCAGAGAGTTGGTTATGTTGGGGATACCCTCTTGAAGGAAAATGAAATTCTCTCTAAATATCATAATATTATCTCGAAGGAAGAGGTTTATTGGAAACAGAGATCTAGATGTGCTTGGCTTGTTGATGGGGATAAGAACACCAGGTTTTTTCATTTGACTACCATGAAACATAGGGCTTCTAATTGGATTTCCCATATTATGAAAGATGGGGTCAAAATTGAGAGAGAGGAAGAGATTAGAGGTGAAGCTATCCAGTTCTTTGTTGACCTTCTTTTTGTGGGTGAAGACTTGAATGTGGAGGCTCATAACACCCTTATTGAGGCCATTCCTAATGCCTTGGATGATCAGCATAATAATCTCTTGATGGCTATCCCATCAAAGGATGAGGTTAGGAAGGTTGTCTTCTCTTTCGAAGGTAATAAGGCCCCTGGCCCTGACAGCTTCCCAATGTTCTTCCAATTCTTTTGGGAAATTGTTGTTGATGATATAATGAATGTTGTTAAAGAATTCTTTGGGGCTAGAAAATTGTTGAAAGAGCTTAATGCTACCTTTGTCGTCCTGATACCTAAATTCCCTGGAGCTGACTCCTTTGAATCTTTCTATCCTATTAGCATATGCAACTCCTTTTACAAGATTATTTCTAAAGTGATTACTTCTAGGTTTCTTGGGGTTCTCCCTTTGTTGATTTCTCCCCAGTAGAGTGGTTTTGTTACGAGCAGACAAATTTTGGATTCAATAATTATGGTTCATGAGAATATCCACTCCCTCGAAGTTTTGAAAAACCAAGGCTTCTTGCTTAAGCTGGATATGGCTAAGGCCTATGACAGGGTGGACTAGAATTTTTTTATTAAAGTCTAACAAGCTTTTGGGTTTTCTGAAATATTTCTACAATTGATATGGGAATTGATCTCTACCACAAGAACCTTGGTGATTATAAATGGGTCTCCTTCTCAATTCTTCAAAGTGTCAAGAGGGGTTAGACAAGGGGATCCTATCTCCCCTATTCTTTTTACCCTTATGGCTGAAAGCCTTGGGAGGACTATGCATAAAAAAGTGACTGAAGGTAGCCTAAAAGGTCTAAAACCCTCCTCGGCAAACCTGGGCTGTTCACACCAGCAGTTTGTGGATGACACGATGCTAATGGGAAGTGCTACTATTGGTGAAGTCTGTTCTTTAAAGAGTTTTCTTGCTCTTTATGAGGAGGGCTTAGGGAAAAAGATTAATAGGACTAAAATTTCCCTCTATTTTTTTAATACGCCTGAGCACAAACAGAGGAAGATTGCTAACATCATTGGTTATGGTGTTCATCCCCTTCCTTCTTCTTATTTGGGCCTTCCCTTAGGGTCCAAACCTCTGTATTCCTTTTGGGTTACTCTGGTCGATAGATTTAATAGGAAGTTAGTTGGTTGGAAAGGTGCCCTTTTGAGTCAAGCCAAAAAAGTTCTGTTACTTAAGGCTTCCCTTTAGAATCTGCCCATCTATGCTCTCATTCTATTCAAGATTCCTGCTAAGTTCACTGATATTATTGAAAAGATCCAAAAATGGTTCCTCTGGTCGGGGGTGGAGGAGAAGAAGAGAATTTCATTGGTGGCTTGGGAGAGAGTGTGTAGACCCAGGAAGCTCAGATGCCTTGGCCTTACAAGCATCAGATCATTTAACAAAGCGCTCTTGGGTAAGAAAGTTTGGAGAACTTTGTGGACGTTCAGGAGTGGAACTCTATTTGGCATAGCAAATACTTGAGGGAGGTTAATTCCCTTCAAGATCTCCTCAATTCTTAGAACCTTCCCTCTGGCTCCTTTCTTTGGAACAATACCATTAAAGCTAGAGACCTGTTTGGTAAAGAAGCTTTATGGAAGGTGGGTGATGGGCAGAAAATTTGGTTCTGGGAAGATAAGTGGATTGGAAAGGAGTGTCTATGTAATAATCCTATCTATAGTATCTATATGGAGGACTGCAAGTGTAGGTTTGGTCAGTTGGTTGGGGATTATTGGAGGTTTGATCAGTGGGTTGAGATATCTGCTATCAGTCCAACTCTTCAACCTCTGCAAGTTCTTAATTATATTAAGATCAATTCTCAAGGGAGGGAGGACACTCTGATTTGGAAGCTTTCATCCTCTGGTACCTACTTTGTTTCTTCTGTTGTTGCCTCTTGTTACTCTGGAATTGATGTCCATGATTGGGATAAGGTGTGGGTGAACAACCTCACTCTGAAAGTTAATTTGTTTTCCTGGATCCTTCTTCGAAATAAGCAGCTTACTAATGATAATCTTCATAAGAGGGGGTTCTCCTTTCCTAATAGGTGCTATGTGTGTTGTGTTGAGGCTGAGACCTCTTCTCATCTGTTTCTTCTTTTTTTATTTGCTCATGCCATATGGTGTAGGATTCTTTGAATGTGGGATCTCAGCTGGGTTTTTCCTGGAACTATTGCGGATTTTTATAACTAATGGAAGGCCTCCTCAAAGAATTGGGCCCTGAATCTACTCTGGAATTATATCTTTCCTCACCTTGCCTGGGGTTTATGGAAAGAACGCAATAACAAAATATTTAGAGATGTTGCTCTCAAGTGGTGTTTGGTAAGATAACTAGAGTTGTGGGTGAAAACTTTAATTTTCTTAACAAGAAGTTGAGTGGCAAAGGTAAGGTCAGTATGCAGGAGTATGATTGTAGAATTGTGGAGGCCTAGAAGATCAATGAGGAAATTTTTAATATGTCTAAAAGAATTAAGGACCCTAGAGAGGGAATATGTTGGAGTCTTCCCCCCTTGGCTGGGTCAAAATCAATTTTGATGGCACAGCCAAGGGAAATCCTAGGCCTACCAAGTGTGGTGGGGTGATAAGGGATGAAAATGGTGCTTTTATTGTGGTTGTGGCGGTTCCTTTAGGCACTCAGACCAACCATGTGGCGGAAGCCTTGGGTGTTTTCTAGACATTGAAACTGGCTAGCCAATTAAAGTTTAAATACATCTGGATTGAAGGTGACTCGAACAATATCATCCAATGCTTAAAGGGACGCTAGAAACCCTCATGGTCAATACAAAATTGGATTGATCTCTCTAAGGAAATAATTAATACCTTTGAAAAAAGTGTCATTAAGCATGTTTACCGCGAGATAAACACGGTGGCAGATTTCTTTGCCAACAACGGTGTCAAGGCTCCAAGTAAGGTGATCTAGCAGGGGCGGGTTGAGTTGGAGGTTGACGTCAAAGCTCTGATGATGTATGATGATACCTACGGGTAGGTGCAATTTCCCATTCTTTTGAATGATGGTTGAGTGTCCTCCCCTTCAGTCTCGAGACTGTGTTTTAATTATTATTTTGAGTTGGTCGAGGGATAATTATATCATCCCCCAGTTGCATGTGATTTACTCTGCATGCTTTCTGGGCATTTTAGTTGTTTGCTTCCATAGGGTTCTAGACTATTCCTTTCTTGTTGGTGGAACGATGGGTGGCAAAAGTCGTAGAGTGGAACCAATTAGCAGTGAGCAGTTGAAAAACAATTCTAAGCTATGGAAGAAGCTGGAGAATGGTGGCATTACTATTTACATTGAAAAGCTCCATGGTTGGGACCCATAGGTTACAAGGGTTTTTGAGAAAGATTGGCATAATGGCGAGATTAACCTATTTGGCAGACATGTTACTATCAATGAACAGTTGATTGCTAAGGTTACCGATCTATCTATGGAGGGCATTAAATTCTATAAGGACAAGAAGCAGTTTGATGAAGTTGTTAGCAAGTTCCCCAAGTCGGAGGCGGAGAAGGAGGAATTACATAGGACCTCCAGAAGCTACTTCAACACGGATAGTATTGTTTCGCATTGCAGGATGGTTTTGAATGTGCTAATGGAATATGTTACTTTGGATGGGCGTTATACTAGTCTTTGGGTATCACTTCATCCTACTAAATCATTTCAGGCACCAGGTTAGGATTTCGTTTCCTTTTTATTTGGCTTCTTCTCTAAATACTAATCTGAAAAACCATAGACACAGCCCTACTAGGTATCCTATCCTTCATGAAGGTTTTCTTGTCCTCATTTACAATCATTTTAAAGCTATGCCAGCTCCACCTCCCCAATCACCTAAGGTCAGGGTTGATGACAAGGACAAGAGTAAACCTAGGGTTTCTTCTTTGAAAAAGGGTAAGAGAAAAATGTTGAAGGACCCCTCCTATGATGTTAATGATGAGGAACAATAGTCAGAGTCATTGTCTGAGTACTCCATCTATTCTGCGATGGACAGAGAAGAGAGATCCCGCTTCCCTATGGACCTCAAGGAAGGGGATCACTATTTTAAGGAGGAATGGGAATTTCCCACTGATGTGCTTGCTATTGCCCACAATGGTGCGGTGGATAATTTTAGGCTCATGAGATGGGCATTTTTTGAAATCAAGGAAATTAAGCTTAACTAAAGAGCCATGAGTAGCAAACTAGAGAAATTCATGGAGGATAATAATAGAGGCATTGGAAGTATTCAGGCTACTGGGTTGTGGACAGAAGAGGAGAAGAAGTATATGGTGGAATGCCTCAAGAAAATGATGGAGGAATTATAGGATTTTAAAGGCAATCATGATGGTAAGTAGGTGGATATGGAGGAACAGTTGAGGAACATTAAAAGTTTGCTCCACAAAGTGCTTATCATGAACCATAAAATTTTAAAATCAACTGCACAGACCATGAACACCATGGTGGAAAATCTAGAAAAAGCCCATCAGGTTAAAACTGCTATTTTTCTTGACTTCGACAATGAGGAAGGGTAGCTGAATAGTGGGGGAATAAGCAACAAGACTATAGCTAATTTGAAAAGAACGGATGACCAAGCGTTGGTCAACATCCAAGAGATCAAGAAGTTTGCACTCAACATGAACAATCTAGAGCAGGAAGCAACAAAGATTCTTCGAAACCTAGCCTAGTGGCCGGTTGTTTTGTGGTTTATGCTTGTTTATTGTTTGTACTGCCCAGGTTTTCTTCTGTGTATCTCTTTGTGGGAAGTGTCCTATTTTTTTCTGTGCTCTATTAATGTTATATCTTACGCTTTCTTACTGTTAAACGTTTCGGGTTTCCTCTAAAACCTGTTTGTTCCATAATCAAAAACATCTTGCGTCATCCCCAAATGGAAATCACAAGATAAAAAATGCAAATGAAAGGTAAAGATCAACGAAAAGGAAAAATATTATGACATATAGATGAATGAAGGTACAAATAGAGGAATTCACATAGAGAGAGGAAACATCAAACAATATGGGGGATCACATCACACATATGCAATCAAAAGAAAAAAGAAAGTAAAAAGGAAAGAAAAGGAAAAAGAAAAGATAAAAGACTAGTAAAGCACATGTGAGTCAACCATCCAATAGGTCATCCACATCCGATTCTTGTTCAGTATATGTGGAATGCAGATCACTAGCAAGAGGAACAACATCAAGTGTTGTACTATGAGAATCACTAGGTTCAACACGTGGTGCATCACTTGGTTTATGAGGATCATCATGGTTGTTATCGTCTAAGCTCATAGAAGAGGAAAATAACAAATTCAGTTCATTATGCACTTGCTCATCAATTTTAGTGGTTTCTTCATCATCATCCAAGTTAACCACAATAGGAGGATGAATGATAATATCCATAGAGGCTGCTAGTCCTTGTTGTGTTGGAGACAAATTATTTTTATTATGGTAAGAGAGGAGGGTCATCGTTTATTGCTTCAGTCAAGTTTAGATTTTGATTTTCAATGTTGTTCTCTTCATTCATATTTTGCGCAATAGCACAACATCTACGCCTACAATCTCTAGCATTTTTGTTTCTTTTATGATGGTTTTCAAGTTGTGTTTGTGTAGGAGCGAGTTTTTCAACCATAGGTTCCTTTTCTTCTTGTGAGGGAAGAACGAAAGAAACCATGGAAGGTTGTTTAACCACTTTCTCTTTGGCTTAATAAATATTCTTAGGAGGTAGATTAGGACTTGTTTGGTTTTCTCTAGGCCTTTTGTAGGAAATAGGCAAGGGATTTTTGATGGATGGATCTTGGTTTGTTGGAAGGGCTTTAAGCTCACTATTTTTTTCTTCAAGGGGTGGAGGTTTGAGCATAGATGGAGGAAAATTATCAAGGGATAACCTAGCTATGCATTTTTCTTTGAAATTTTGGTAGGATAGGAAAATGAAGTCTTCATGGGGTCTTATAGGTTCCATGGGCTTAGGCCAACAATAATATAAGGAAAACTTTCCATAGGAAGATGGAGGGCTAAAGCCACTATGGTTTATTGTGAATATTTCATTTCCAATTGGAAACTTTAAGCACTTATGGACAACAGATGGGACCACATTCATGAAGTGAATCCATTTGTAGCCTAACTTCACACGAAATTGGTCTAAATTAGATATGATAAAGAATGATACATTTAATTTCTTCAGTGTGACTTGTAAAGGGAGTGTGATTGAGCCCATCATAGCACGAGAAAAACCATCATGCGTTTTAATCCATGCTTTCATTTTATCATATCTCTCTTGAGTAAGTTAATGCACATATAAGAGTTATTCTGTGATCACATTCTCTCCATAGAAAAGATAAATTAAAACCCTAGGAATGGGCCTGTTATTGATTCTTTTGACTATGTAAAGAGGACCATCAGGTGCATGTTTGATTGTTTCTTCTAAAGAGAAAGTAATATTAGTGGGCATTATGGCTTGTTGTTTATGAGGCTCGATGTCAATCACTCCTATCATTGTATAAATAGGACTTTGGTCATTAGCATCCTTAGGATTTTTTTCATCATCATCCATATTATTTTGTTTTTTATTGCTCATGTTTTCATCATCCATGTAAACGTTCATCACAACGGGCTTAGTTTCACTAGCCTTAACAAATGAAATATTGTGGTTGGGCATGGGATTGGTAAATATTTGCAAGTTTTGGCTAGGAGGAGCTACAAACTTATTACCTTTTTCATTCACACCTCTAATTTGGATATGATTAGAATCAATGAGGTCTTGCACAATATGTTTAAGATGCTTGCAATGTTTTGTATCATGTCCTTTTTGTTGGTGATAAGCACAATAGGCATTGTGTCTAAAGCTCAGAGGTAATGGCTTGCTAGGTTCAAGGGGTCAAATGAGAGGTAAGGTAAGCATGTTTTTGTTTAATAGCTAAGCCATGATATTGTGAAGTGTGTTGTGTAAGGGTGTAAATTGTATTTGCAGATCCCAAACGATATAAGGATTAATCTTCTTTATAGTAGCTACTTGGGTATCAACTTGTTGGGTAGGTTGGGAGGTGGAATTTAGTTGAAGGAAATAGTTATTTTGTCTTTTGAAAGGTTGGTAGGTGTTTTGGTTTGAAGATTCAAAATTTTCAGGATGAGTAGTGGTGGTTTCAGTTCACTACTACCTATGAAATTCTAAAAATCTCGAAGGGCGGTGCATAAATGCATGAAATAAGGGAATTTCATCATGGTAAGCTTTTCTCTTATCTTACTTTGTAAATTTTATATGATCTTTTGAAGGTGGGAATCAGGAATCTTCACACTAGTTTGGGAATAAAGCAATTAGTGACATGAAATAAAGTTAGTGAATTTTTCACCCTCATTTTGCTTACATCTTATCAAATCAACTAATGTCATTTCAGGAACCATATGCACTTGGAAATGGTTAATAAAGGCCTCAACAAGTTCATTAAATGAACAAATTAAGTTATTCGGTAATGTAAAAAACCAATCCAAGGAAATGTCTTTCAAGGATCGAGGAAAAAGTTTAGCCAAAAGTTTTTCCTTGAAGATAAAGTCACTACATAAATCAATAAAGGCATTAACATGATTTGCAAGATCTCCCTTTCCTCCATATTTCTCAAATCTAGGGATCTCTATACCTTGTGGCACTAGAATTCTCAATATCTCCAAAGATTGTGGGTTGCTTTTGACATAGTATGAAGGTGGACCATTTTTATTTTTATTTATTGTGGAAACTTTAAATTGAATGGATGAAAGTCTTTGTAAAAGGTGGTCAATGATAGGATCATTGCTTGTGGTTTTAGATAGAGGTGAATATGGTGGTGGTGTGTATGCATTGGAAGGGCCAGTGAATGGATTGCTTACGTGAGGAGATATAAGATTAGATGTCACATAGGTATAAGGAGCACTAGTGGAAATGTTTGAGGTAGGAAGGATATTGCTAGTTGGTTGAACCGTTGTGGTCACTTGAGGATTGGTATAGGTTGGAATGTATGTTATGGTTGAAGGGGGAGGAGTTTGATTTCCTCCTTGTCTTTGCACATTGTTTGAAGTTTGAACACCATTAGTGGTGGAAGGAATATGTTTTCCAAATATTTGAGCTATGTTATGCACAAATTCTAGTCCTTCATCACTTTCCATAATGTGGTGAATACTATCTACGGCAGGTATAACAGTGTTGGAAATGTTTTCAGTACTCATGTTGTATTGTAAATGAGCTAGGTCTTCATGCATTTTCATTATGTTTTCTTGAGGGATATGATCAACCATTGTTTGAACACTTGGCATAGCACTTGTAGGTAAGGTAGGCATAGCAAAAGAGGTATCAAAGGTATGGTCCATACCTAGTGAGTTAATACCAACACCAAAAGTAAGAGATCTTGATAACCCAAGATCCCTAATGAGTGTTTTATCGTGGGATGTCATGAGTCTCGCACTTTTTCTAACCATAGTATTAGCAGTAGGATACCAAGTACTACAACTCATACAAGGGATAAACCAAAGAAAGTGCAATGAACATAATATCTTATGCTTTCAATTACACTTGAAATGAAAGAAATTGAGATAACAACAATTATGTAAAGTATAACAGAAAATTAAAAGCAGCAAACAGAAGCGCATAAAAGCAATTTCAGATCCTGAAAATTGGAAAGTCAAAGTCAACAATGACTAAGGAAAATTTGAGGTTCTAGGGACTGAAACAGATAACAAATACTAGAGAGAGGATTTTGAGCCAGAAACCCTGAGAGGGACTAAGACGCCAAGAATGGCATTTTAGTCCTAGCAAAAATTTTCTCAGAAAAACAAAAAAAATTGGATTGTTTACAATGTTCATAGGTTGCTTATTGAGGGAGCTGATGTTTAGAAACAAAAAACTATGCAAATTAATGCAAGAAAAAGTAACCAGTGAAAGCAATTAAACGCAAAGTTGAATGCAATTTTTTTTTTTTTGGATGCAATAAGAATGTTTCTAAATGCAATTAGGATGATTGACAATGCACATTTTCATTTTTCAACAAAATCAAATGATGCAAGAAAGAAAAAATGAAACCTATATGCACTTTCACTAATGCAAATATGAGAAAGCCTAGATGCAATTTGACTAATGCAAGATGCAATGCAAGAATGAATGCAACCTAGATCTAGAACTTTAATGAATTCCAAATTAGAAAGTGAATACTCAAAAAGGTCGGGTTCACCAAAATGAATAATGCAAAAATGGATGCTTTATAACCTAGGTCATAGAACACCACTCTTTTCCAATTATCATTCAAGGATGTCCTAGGAGTCCTAATTGGATTGACTATCAACCTCACAAGGTGAGTCAATTCTCAACAAGGAAGAAGTAGGAATGGGTTCTTTAAGTTTTTGGAGGTTCACCACCAAGAAAATTCTTGGAACAGACAAATAAGCATTCAACCTACAAAACCTAGTAATGCAAGCTAAATGAAGGATGCAAATCATGAAATAATGCAACAACAAGTTAGGATATGTGTACCTAGGAAGTTTGGAAATGTGACAAGGATTCCAAAAATGAAAAGAAGCTCTCAAAATATGATATGGAGGACTAAGATGACCTTATTGTTGTCTTAGTCCCGCTGTTGTTTTTTGGAGAAAATGTGGAATCTTTGAATGTAGGAACTGGATCTGGAAGAATTTTTGAAAAATAACTTCAGGAGGACTAAGATGCTCTAGGTGGTGACTTAGTCCCGTCTAGAATTTCTAGAATCTTTGAATGTGGTCTTGAGGCTTGATTTTTGAACTTCCTTCTTCTTTGATCTCACCTTTTGAAACTTCTGCATTTGACCATGTGAGTTTCCATGAAGATGACAACTTTGCAACTTTTCACTTCAAATGATCTTCAAGTCTTCAACCTAAATCTACAATCACAAACATACAAAATGGGAAAAACTTGGTGATTGTTAGTGAATGGGGGTTTTCCTTGGTCAAACCCCTTGTTGGTAATTAAACCTTGAAATGAAATGAAATGAAATGGAGGGAAATTATGAATGAACAACATGCAATGTTACAACTCACCAAAACCTTGTTGTAAAGTCTGCAAACTTGTGTGCAATGGCTAGTTTGGATATGGATCTTGAATCAAAGAAATGATTGATATATATGGACTTGAGTTGCTTGCTTGAATCAAAACCCTACATCACAAATGTTAGCAAAAAAACACACATGATGCAAGAAGATCTTTAATATGATGCTTGAATCTTGATGATGGCTCCAAATGCTTGATGAAATGCTCTTGAATGCTTGAATGCTTGGATGCTTAGATTGCTTGTTATCTTGTTATATGAAAATGAGAGGAAGGAACCTTGCATTTATACTTATCCATGCTTAATATCCCAAAACTACACCACACCAAGCCAACATATGAATTCATTAATTAAAGGAGGCTAAATCCTACCAAAATTTGAAATTAAATCCCAAAAATAACTTAAGGGGGACTAAGATGCCCTGGGTGGCATCTTAGTCCTGAGGCATGAATCTCAGGGCATAGACTCCTAAAAGGGACCTTTTAGGTGCTTTCAAAATCAGGGTCCCAAGACCTTTGGGGGAAAAAGATGCCCTAGGTGGCATCTTAGTCCTGAACCAAAAATTAGGGACACTTAGATAGAATCATTAAATTATCATTTACCCTTTGATGTTTATCAGGATTAGCCAGAAAAAGATTAGTTCATTAGGATTTTGGATGCAAAATAGGACCAATTAAGACATAAATAAGGATAAATAAATCAATGCAGGCCCAAAAAAGTGTGAAAATGCAAGGGTATGCATTTTCCTACAATACAAGTCTCTTAAGAGACTTCATCAGTACAATGTAGCTCAGAGTGTTTTGACATGTTTAGGCATGAAACAAGACCTTTCCTAGGATAAAATTACCCATCCAAATGTGTTGGAATTGTCAATTTGGTCAAACGAAAAATAGAACTAAAGTGACACCACTTTACAACTTTGCACTACATGCAACTCACAGTTTTTCCATCAACTAAAAACTCTCCACCACGAGAAAATGACTCGGAGCTATCAAAAACTGAGAGATGTTTTTGTAGAGGGGCCCTACATAATCCCATAGCATCATACAGAATGTTTCTAAGTGACATGGTTTTAGAGTAATCACTTGTCAAATTTTGCTACCCTTTTGCACTTTGGTCTCTTAAGAGACTTCGTTGGTACAATGTAACTCAGACTGTTCTGACATGTTTGGGTGTGAAACAGGACCTTGCCTAATGTAAACCTACCCATCTGAATGTGTTGGAATTGTCAGTTTGGTTAGAAAATGAACATAACAAAAGTTACACCACTTTGCAACTTTGTACTACATGCAACTAATGCTTTTTCCATCAACTGAAAACTCTTCCTCATGGGAAAATGACCCAGAGCTATCAAAAACTGAGAGAGCTTATTGTAGAGGGACCCTACAAGATCCCTTTGCATTAGACATAATTTTTTTAAGTGACATAGTTTCAAAGTAATCACTTATCATGATGCCCTTTTGCACTTTGGTCTCTTAAGAGACTTCATAGGTACAATGTAGGTTGGACTATTCTGACATTTTTGGATGTGAAACATGACCTTGCCTAGTGTAAACCTACCCATCTAGACACATTGGAACTATCAGTTTGGTCAAACGACAAACAAAGAAGAATCTACAAACGCACCTTCCTCAACTTCTCAAGAGCTTGAAGAGTCTCTTCATTTAATACATTATATATCTCATTCATTTTGGTTTGCTTCTTTTTCAAGTGTTTTTAGAGCATTCTAACCTCCTTTTCATTGATGATAAAATCTTCTTCTTATCTTTTTTTTTTTTAGACAGCAAGAATCGGTCAAGTATCTATCCCCCTATAAATTGTGGTGTGCCTGGTAAAAAAATTTCACGTGTTGGAGCAACATGCCCTCTGATACCACAAGTTTGGGGGAGACTAGACCTCGTGACCCCTTGCCTACAATAGGATTCTTTAGCCAATCGAGCTAGGCCCCCCACCTCTTCTTCTTATCTTTTAAGTCCTTTTCTAAGTCATTAATTTTAGTCTTCAGTTGATTTGCTTCAATTTCAACACTTCCAACTATTGCTTTTGCATCTCATTTTTTACCATCCACACATTTTTCCTCATCTCTATTGCTCTTACCTATTAACACCCACTAGTATTCTTTTTCATGATCTTCTATCTTATTTTTCATATCTTTTACTTTGAGCTTTAGATCAACTACTCTATCACCAATTCTTCTTCCTTATCATCTATTTCCAGTTGTATTTTCTCCATGGAAGTCTTAAGTTCAAGCACCTTCCTTGAAACTTCTTGAGAGTGGGAAGAATCTCTTCATTCAATACAATATCTATCTCATTCACTTTGGTCTTCTTCTTTTCAAGTGTTTTTAGAGTAGATTCCTTTTTTATTTCATGCATTCTAGTACTTGATGCCTCCAATTTTACATTATCATCTGCCCATTTCACATAATGCACATGCACCTTCCTCAACTTCTCAAGACTAGATTCCTTCTTTCATTTCATGCATTCTAGTACTTGTACCTCCATTTTGCATTATGAAAAGAAAATAAATTAAAAAGAAAATATTGTCTTCCCTATCATAGATAGTGCATCCAATCTTATTCTATCATGCATATCTTAGTCTATCCACCATGTAATTCATAATTAGAAGACCTTCAAAAGATCCAAAGGTCATAGATAAAGAAAACATCGTTAAACTATTGACAAAATAAAATGGAAAGCAACAACTAAGTCTCACAAACAAAAACTCAAGGCATGCAAGTCTTATTAAAGATCATAAGGGCATTGGGTTATTGTAGATTAAGAGATCACGAATCAACCTTCCCAACAACAAAATTCATAAATATTCATCCTATTTATAAACATGAATTCAAACCCAATAATTAGAAGAATGCAACTTTAAAAGTTAAATTTGTATGCTTACAATAGTTAATAAACAACTTCAAGAGACATGCATGACATAAACAAAACCAACTGAAATTTCAAGAATTTCTTTTTTTTTCAAGCATATCTGAGCATAAAGACATTGATATACCTCCCAAATTCTCCTACGAAAATTTTACTTAATCTTTGTCACAAACTCATTCCAGCTACTATTAGCAATGACACTTTTGGGGCAATGTTAAGGCCATCCGAAGTTTCATAATGATCAACTAAATTATAAGATAGATGCAAGAAGGCTTAATATAATCTAGAGAATGTTGGTAGATCATGTTAATACTTCATATGAATGTAACCTAATACACCAAGGTACTATTTCTAGTATGTTCTATTTCCCTTAAATAAATTTGAACCTAAGGGATCTCTAAATAAAATTTAAATATAATTCTAAAATTCAACTTTGGTTATCAACATGATCAAAAAATAGTACTCTTAACCCTATAAAAGTTTGGGGTTGAGATTGGCCTTGCCAAGAGCTAACGAAACAATAATAAGAGTTACCTCTATTACGGTTTTTTGCCATAGTTCGATTGTCATGGTGCACGTGTTGATGCTTGTTGCTGCAAATTTCTAGCTTGCCAAAGACCACAAATGACTCTTGTCACTGATAAATTTTTCCCACTATAGGGAGGATCAAACACTAATGGAAAATAGTTATCTATATCACAATCAAGCCTAGAATTTTGAAAGTGATCTATTTGGTTGTGGCCCATTAGACCATTAACAATAGTGTGAAAGGGTATGCCAATGTATGTGCTTTCTACTTGTATCAGGTTACTGTTGCAATGTAGATGATTCAAGAATATAATAAAAGATTTGAAATTTACTCAAGGCAAGGCTTGGAGTTTCTCACTCAAGCTTGGATAATCCCTTAACTAAGGCTTGGATAGAGGATTTTTTTTCTTACCTAATCTTGGATAATCACTTAGACGAGGCTTGAATATGCTTACTTAGGCTTGGATAATCACCTAAGCAATGATTTGATAGGTATTTTTATAACAAGGATTAGGATCTAGATAAACTCTTGATAAGATGATAAGGGTGCACTAATGGTGGAAAGGACCAAGGTCTAAGGATGATGGTTGTGATGACAAGCTTATGGTAATGGATGAAAATGCTAAGATGAGGGAAGGATGATATATTTTGGATGGATATGATGGAAATGGTTGATCTTTCATGTGAAATGATGGTGGAGGAAGGGTCTCCCAAGTCTGATCTAGGGATGCAAAGGTCAAGTTTTCAAATTGAGGTTCAAATGGTGAAACCATAAATATGCATATAATCTACCCAATATTCAATGTATATGTGTAAAAATGCAACAAAGAAAATAAAATTATATGTAAACTTGGAACCAAAACATATGTAAAATTGAAATATAGATTCGAAAGGTCTAACTATCAACTAATCAATGTGCATACCTACAAATTAATACAAATTTATGTGCATACTTAAAAATTAATAAGAACCAATACATTTTAATATTAATAACATGACTTTACAAAATCAATGTGCATACTTACAAATTAATCCAACGAACCATTCGGGTCTGATTTACTCTTTATTGTGTCAACTATTGCCTCAAGATCAAACTAACACACCTTCCACAAGGTCTTGTTCAAAGGTCTACCCCCATATTTGATCAAATTAACATTGGAGGCCATGACAAGGTTTAAGTAATGAAGAATCTTCCAATGCATGTCAAAGTCTTGAAAGAGCCAAACATTAACAATCTTATGTAGGTACATTCTAAGCCATGTTCCAGTAACAACTACCGATCCTGTAGGGTATTCGATGTTTTCTCCATTTGTAACTACGGCCTCCAATTTCTTTTTGGCCTCAACACAATGACACAAGTAATAATCTATTCCCATTGATTGTCTTCATTTGCAATAACTTCATAAATATGCCCTACATTGATATGAGTAGAAAATTAGATGGAATTAATTAGCATTACAAAAACACTACAAAGTAAGATAACATTAGGAATCTCAAAACTATGTAAGTAGATATATTACCTAGTTGAGCCAAATCTGATATATGATAAAAGTCAGTTAATGATTCCATCTATGTCAGTTCGAGTGTCGTCAAGAGTCGATACATGCCAAGTGGGATAAGAAAACTTAACCACCATTCATCAACCCACTCCTTTGACTCACACTCATTCCAAGCTCCCATTGTACATGAAGAACAAAAGCATGCCATATTTTGTGTATAGATACTCCATGAACCTGCATTTGAGCTTCTAAAAGAGTGTAGCTCACTTGATCCTATCAATGTACAACAATCCTCATATGGTGCAATGCTAGTATCATCTATCGAACAAAAAAAATCTACGAACTGAAGACTTACCTTCATTACCTAGACCCATTGAAGTATTACACCACTCAATGATTGAATAAATGCATCTGTCAACTTTGCATTATCTTTATTCTTTAACTCTTCTCGTGCTATGGCTCTTTTGATACATGCTCCTACACCATCATGCTCCCCCTTTCCATTCCCAACCTCACAAAAGTTCCACATATGTTGAACACCTATAACAACATGCATCCTTCTCAACCAATAGAACATCCACAAGTTCTTGAATTGTGTTGCACAATTATCCAACCATATCATATGATGACTGTATGATATTCCCCTCCTATCCAAATCATTGTAGAATTGAAAGCAACCTTGCACGAACTCTATAGAATTTGTGCAATCATCACTGATGTAAAATTGGTCCTCACTCAATACCTTCTTGTTATCCTTTGTACTATCATTTGCATGAATGAATGCTATGTGCACAAATATAGAAACCTGTGTGGAGTTGTAATATTATGATTGCACCTCACACTATGGCTATAGATTGTAGTTCTCTGCAAAGTCATTGACTGAAACAATGCTACCAAGTGGAAAGGTGTCCTTGCATAACTTGAATTGTGAGTCCAACCATCAAGCTCTATGGGTATGCCTTGAGTACTCATAAACTATACTGTCATGAAATGTAGACATAAACTGATACTCTAGAATATTTTGAATAACCAAATCACACCTTTTTGCTTTTCCATAATTTGTATTGTAGGCAACTATTTTATACTTGTCAAACTCTACTAGTTCATTTCCAACCGCATGTGTGATTTCCATATGTTCACATATTGACATACATTGCAAGCCACCACAATGCTGACATGTGCCATCCAAGCATAATCTCCTGTAGAATATTTGACCTTCCTCTCCTTCACATAAAATTTTTGATAAGAAGACTCTTGAAGATGTTGGTGGGGAATGTATGCCACAATCCTACAAAATATTGTTAGTATGAAAATCTAAACATATAGACTGATAAGCATAAAAATGGTTAGAAAATTCAATATGTAATCTACAACAACAAGTAGTGTGTATGTGATTTATTTTGACATAAAAGGGTTTTTCATTTCAAAATATATTTGAAATTTTTTAATTTGAGGATACATCTATAGAAATTTACCAAATAGCTATGTTTGATTTGTATCCAAAAAATGCTTTGGATGTGGCTCATGATTTTGACTACCAATTCTCCTTCTTACCACATCCCTTTGATTCAGAGATACCCTTGTGTTATTAATCTTCCAAAAGTCTTCAATTAGTGATCTCAATGCTTCAATAGTTGGTTTATCTTTTCATGGTAGTCTCCTCGAGAATTCCCATAATTCATTGGCATCAGTGTCCTCAATTATTTGGCACCTTCTAATGGATCTTGATATTTTTTTTCTATTAATTCTCAATGATTGACTCATCTTTCTAATGAGATGATATTTCCTCATTTGATTACTTACTATTGTTGATGTAATTACATGTCATGTGACATTACCATCTTTTGTCCAGTGAGGTGTTACCCAAAGTACTCATTAGATTTTCCACAATAGTTATTTCACTTGAAGCCTCTGATGTTCTCAACCCAAGAATCTTCATGATGGACCTATAATTTATAACTCACATCATTTCAACAAATAGTTGATATTTTGCAGTCTAATTTAACTTTTCAAAGAATACTCTCCAAATATTGGGTAAAAGCAAGAAGTTGAGTACACGAAGAGGGGAAATTTCGGGCAACAAAAAAAATCTCGTAGTAAACGCGTACGCATTTTTAAAAAATGCGTATGCATTATGGAACGGGTACCCGAACCTAAATCCGAACGCGTACGCGCTAAGGAACGGGTACGCGAGCCTAAAACGCATACGCATTATGAAACGCGTACGCGTTACAAACGCATACGCGTTTCATAACGCGTACGCGTTACTAACGCATACACGTTCTTAACGCATACGCGTTTGTAAACGCGTATGCGTTATTGAAAAGTATTTATTTTTTTAAATAAACTGCTGGCTTTTCATTTTATCCATTGTTTTTGGCGAACCGAGAGAGGTCAAGCAAGAGCGCGTACGCGTTTAGAGGCTGTTGCTCGCTCCTCCCATCAACACACTTGACCTCTGAGACCTACAGGTTAGTTGATTTCTGCCTTTTTTTGCTTTGTATCTTGTTTTTTTGTTTTTAAATTAGTATTTAAGTTTTTTTTTGTTTAATGCATTTTATTTCAATTTTTAATAGTTTTAAATTGTATTTAAAAAATAAATAACGTTAAATTATAAATTGAAAACTATATTTTATCTAAACCTAAATTGGACATAACTTAGAAATCTAAACCCTAAAACGTAAAACTAGAAACCTCTTAGAAACCTCTCTCCCCTTAGGTGAGCTAAAATTAGAAACCCTAATACAATTTTATCTCTAACCTTAACCCTAACCATAATTTTAACCCTAGCTCTAACCTTAACCATAACCCTAACCCCAAAACTAACTCTAGTTCTTACTCTTACACTAACCTGAACCCTATCCTCAACCCTAACTCATGTTTTAACCTTAACCCCAATCGTAACTCTAATTTTTACCCTTTTCCTAACCATAACCCTAAACCTATGCCCAAAAAATAACTCTAATTTTAACCCAAACCTAACCCTAATTCTTCTAACTCTAACCCTAACCTTAACCCCAATATTAAGCCTAACCCTCACCTTATCCCTAACCCTAACCCTAACCCTAATTATCTATAACCCTAACCCTAACTCCAATCTTAAGCCTAACCCTAAACTTATCCCTAACCCTAACCCCAACCCTAACTCTAATTTGTACACGAATTACAAACCATAGGTTCCAAGAGAGACACTTAAAACTTATAAAAAATAGGTATTGTAGGAGTCACTTGGATAATAATTCAATGTATCTTAATTACTATCCCTATATGGAATTTCTCATGATTGATTTATGAATTTTCATCCATTAACTATATATGGAAATAAATGGGGTTCCCTCCTCTAATCTCTAGTGATAGGAAAATATGGTGTCCAATCTATTCAAGTAAAATTAATGGATAAACAAGAATACCACTCTCAATCTTAGGATTTAATTAAATAGCTATCTTTTAATTTCTTTCCTTTTTACAAGCTCCAAAATAAACCTACATGTACAAACCTTTTTATCAATGCCACTTTAAAATTACATTCTTTATTATATAACACTAGTGGCCCCATAACTAGGGCACTCATAACATACTTAAATATTATAGTCATTTCCCTATTTTATTTTTGTAAGTCCAATGAGAAATAAGAAATATTTTAGGTATCATAAAATTTTATTGAAAAAAGGGTAAGGAGAAAAAGAGGAATTCTAAAAGAATTTTCAAATTCTAAATCAAGGCTAAAGGAGTCAAATGGGCTAATTCTAGGAAGTTGGTTGAATATTTAATCATAAAAAATCCCAAAAGGAGGGAAAAATCAACAAAAAAAAAAAAGTAGAGCAACATGTGACACCCTTTTGAATTCCTAAAACCCCATGTTTTATAGGAAGATGAAGAAGAATTTGAAACCATTCCCCTCATCCCTTAGGAATAATCTATTAAGGAGAAACAATATAGATTAATAGAAAAATATTTGAATCAATGAAAATATATGAGAGAAGCCTTATCTTTTGAAAAATGTTTCAATATGGTAAGAAGTTCCATCTACAAGAAATGAGCAAGGAATATAGAAAGTGAAGAATAGGGAGATAAAAAGTAAGCTAAAAAACTTTATGCACCTAAGTTTGATTGTAGTGACAAGATTTTTCTCAGGCCCAGTTGGAGAAATTAGAGACTTACTTCACCCTCAACCCCATAACCCTAACCCTAACCCTAATTCTATCTCTAATCTTAACCCAAACCCTAATCTTAACCCTAACACTAATTTTCACCATAACCCTAATCCCCACCATAACTCCAATTCTTATTGTTACCCTATCCATAACCCTTAATCTAATTTTAACCCAAACACTAACCGTAACCCTAACTCAATCTCTAATCATAACCCTAACCTTAACCATAATTTTATCTCTAACCTTAACCCTAACCATAATTTTAACCCTAGCTCTAACCTTAACCATAACCCTAACCCCAAAACTAACTCTAGTTCTTACTCTTACCCTAACCTGAACCCTATCCTCAACCCTAACTCATGTTTTAACCTTAACCCCAATCGTAACTCTAATTTTTACCCTTTTCCTAACCATAACCCTAAACCTATGCCCAAAAAATAACTCTAATTTTAACCCAAACCTAACCCTAATTCTAACTCTAACCCTAACCTTAACCCCAATATTAAGCCTAACCCTCACCTTATCCCTAACCCTAACCCTAACCCTAATTATCTATAACCCTAACCCTAACTCCAATCTTAAGCCTAACCCTAAACTTATCCCTAACCCTAACCCCAACCCTAACTCTAATTTGTACATGAATTACAAACCATAGGTTCCAAGAGAGACACTTAAAACTTATAAAAAATAGGTATTGTAGGAGTCACTTGGATAATAATTCAATGTATCTTAATTACTATCCCTATATGGAATTTCTCATGATTGATTTATGAATTTTCATCCATTAACTATATATGGAAATAAATGGGGTTCCCTCCTCTAATCTCTAGTGATAGGAAAATATGGTGTCCAATCTATTCAAGTAAAATTAATGGATAAACAAGAATACCACTCTCAATCTTAGGATTTAATTAAATAGCTATCTTTTAATTTCTTTCCTTTTTACAAGCTCCAAAATAAACCTACATGTACAAACCTTTTTATCAATGCCACTTTAAAATTACATTCTTTATTATATAACACTAGTGGCCCCATAACTAGGGCACTCATAACATGTACTTAAATATTATAGTCATTTCCCTATTTTATTTTTGTAAGTCCAATGAGAAATAAGAAATATTTTAGGTATCATAAAATTTTATTGAAAAAAGGGTAAGGAGAAAAAGAGGAATTCTAAAAGAATTTTCAAATTCTAAATCAAGGCTAAAGGAGTCAAATGGGCTAATTCTAGGAAGTTGGTTGAATATTTAATCATAAAAAATCCCAAAAGGAGGGAAAAATCAACAAAAAAAAAAGTAGAGCAACATGTGACACCCTTTTGAATTCCTAAAACCCCATGTTTTATAGGAAGATGAAGAAGAATTTGAAACCATTCCCCTCATCCCTTAGGAATAATCTATTAAGGAGAAACAATATAGATTAATAGAAAAATATTTGAATCAATGAAAATATATGAGAGAAGCCTTATCTTTTGAAAAATGTTTCAATATGGTAAGAAGTTCCATCTACAAGAAATGAGCAAGGAATATAGAAAGTGAAGAATAGGGAGATAAAAAGTAAGCTAAAAAACTTTATGCACCTAAGTTTGATTGTAGTGACAAGATTTTTCTCAGGCCCAGTTGGAGAAATTAGAGACTTACTTCACCCTCAACCCCATAACCCTAACCCTAACCCTAATTCTATCTCTAATCTTAACCCAAACCCTAATCTTAACCCTAACACTAATTTTCACCATAACCCTAATCCCCACCATAACTCCAATTCTTATTGTTACCCTATCCATAACCCTTAATCTAATTTTAACCCAAACACTAACCGTAACCCTAACTCAATCTCTAATCATAACCCTAACCTTAACCATAATTTTATCTCTAACCTTAACCCTAACCATAATTTTAACCCTAGCTCTAACCTTAACCATAACCCTAACCCCAAAACTAACTCTAGTTCTTACTCTTACCCTAACCTGAACCCTATCCTCAACCCTAACTCATGTTTTAACCTTAACCCCAATCGTAACTCTAATTTTTACCCTTTTCCTAACCATAACCCTAAACCTATGCCCAAAAAATAACTCTAATTTTAACCCAAACCTAACCCTAATTCTAACTCTAACTCTAACCCTAACCCTAACCCCAATATTAAGCCTAACCCTCACCTTATCCCTAACCCTAATTATCTATAACCCTAACCCTAACTCCAATCTTAAGCCTAACCCTAAACTTATCCCTAACCCTAACCCCAACCCTAACTCTAATTTGTACATGAATTACAAACCATAGGTTCCAAGAGAGACACTTAAAACTTATAAAAAATAGGTATTGTAGGAGTCACTTGGATAATAATTCAATGTATCTTAATTACTATCCCTATATGGAATTTCTCATGATTGATTTATGAATTTTCATCCATTAACTATATATGGAAATAAATGGGGTTCCCTCCTCTAATCTCTAGTGATAGGAAAATATGGTGTCCAATCTATTCAAGTAAAATTAATGGATAAACAAGAATACCACTCTCAATCTTAGGATTTAATTAAATAGCTATCTTTTAATTTCTTTCCTTTTTACAAGCTCCAAAATAAACCTACATGTACAAACCTTTTTATCAATGCCACTTTAAAATTACATTCTTTATTATATAACACTAGTGGCCCCATAACTAGGGCACTCATAACATGTACTTAAATATTATAGTCATTTCCCTATTTTATTTTTGTAAGTCCAATGAGAAATAAGAAATATTTTAGGTATCATAAAATTTTATTGAAAAAAGGGTAAGGAGAAAAAGAGGAATTCTAAAAGAATTTTCAAATTCTAAATCAAGGTTAAAGGAGTCAAATGGGCTAATTCTAGGAATTTGGTTGAATATTTAATCATAAAAAATCCCAAAAGGAGGGAAAAATCAACAAAAAAAAAAAGTAGAGCAACATGTGACACCCTTTTGAATTCCTAAAACCCCATGTTTTATAGGAAGATAAAGAAGAATTTGAAACCATTCCCCTCATCCCTTAGGAATAATCTATTAAGGAGAAACAATATAGATTAATAGAAAAATATTTGAATCAATGAAAATATATGAGAGAAGCCTTATCTTTTGAAAAATGTTTCAATATGGTAAGAAGTTCCATCTACAAGAAATGAGCAAGGAATATAGAAAGTGAAGAATAGGGAGATAAAAAGTAAGCTAAAAAACTTTATGCACCTAAGTTTGATTGTAGTGACAAGATTTTTCTCAGGCCCAGTTGGAGAAATTAGAGACTTACTTCACCCTCAACCCCATAACCCTAACCCTAACCCTATTCTATCTCTAATCTTAACCCAAACCCTAATCTTAACCCTAACACTAATTTTCACCATAACCCTAATCCCCACCATAACTCCAATTCTTATTGTTACCCTATCCATAACCCTAATTTTAACCCAAACACTAACCGTAACCCTAACTAAATCTCTAATCATAACCCTAACCTTAACCATAATTTTATCTCTAACCTTAACCCTAACCATAATTTTAACCCGAGCTCTAACCTTAACCATAACCCTAACCCCAAAACTAACTCTAGTTCTTACTCTTACCCTAACCTAAACCCTATCCTCAACCCTAACTCATGTTTTAACCTTAACCCCAATCGTAACTCTAATTTTTACCCTTTTCCTAACCATAACCCTAAACCTATGCCCAAAAAATAACTCTAATTTTAACCCAAACCTAACCCTAATTCTAACTCTAACCTAACCCTAACCCTAACCCTAATATTAAGCCTAACCCTCACCTTATCCCTAACCCTAATTATCTATAACCCTAACCCTAACTCCAATCTTAAGCCTAACCCTAAACTTATCCCTAACCCTAACCCCAACCCTAACTCTAATTTGTACATGAATTACAAACCATAGGTTACAAGAGAGACACTTAAAACTTATAAAAAATAGGTATTGTAGGAGTCACTTGGATAATAATTCAATGTATCTTAATTACTATCCCTATATGGAATTTCTCATGCTTGATTTATGAATTGTCTTCAATGATTTTCAATATTTTTCATCACTTGTTCTACTAACCTTCTGTTTTTATTCAACTCTCATTTATAGTTCTTAAGTGACTATCGGTTTCTATTCAACTCTCATTTATAATATGAATTTTTAATGCTATGATTTTTTAATGTTATAAATTGAATTTTAATGTTAAATAAATGAAAAATATTTTCAATTTGTGCATGTTCAATGTGATTTTTAAATAACTTTGAAATTGTGTGCATTATTTAATTAGTTTGTTGATATATATTTTTTAATTGTTTAACATGCAGTTGCCATATCATTTCTCGTCCATGGATCCACTTTTCACTTTAGAGGATTTCATGCCTAATCCAGAAATTCCTATAGATCCTGGTGCACACGCCACCCCACCACATGAGGATATGCCTCACTCACCTCGCATTCTCCACCACCTGAACCCCCACCCCCTCCTCCATTTGACCAAAATCAACTAAGAGACAATATTCGAGCCAACTTAGTTGTGATTCAAGGGAACATAGATCTCATAAAAAATGAGACTAGAATCCCTCCACATCTCACACGGTTTGCATCTACAATGCAAACTATTGTCGATTCTGTTCGATCTATCGATGCGGACCTAGATAGGTTCCATCAATGGAGAGAAGAGAGGAGACAATTCTATGCAGATGGGCTGTCATATAAAGAAATCAATGACCTAAAAATCACTAAACAAGCTATGTGCCAATATTTTGTGAACCCCCAAACAAACGAACCAATACCACCCACAAAAAAAAGAATTTCAATTTTATGGTGTAGGCACCCGCAGATAGCTGCAAATTTTTGGGAGAGATGGTGGATGGTGTTTGATACTCCACCACATGGCAACAGTGAGGTGCCCTTATATTTTTTGAGAAAGTTATGGGCTGAGTTTGAGTTGGGTAAAAAACCCAACTATTTTGATATGAGGTCATTTCAGGGAGCTGGGCGTGGCATGCCCCAACATAGACTAGGAGCACGTGTCGATCCTCAGCGACGTGCTCCAGTTGCGCCTCTTGTTCCTCCTCCTTCTCCTGGTATTCCCGCTGCATTTCAGCAGCAAACCATGTTATCTACACTAGGAGCATTGAGTTCACTTTCAGGACATCTCACTCAGCAGACTACACACGCGGCCACTGAAGTGGCCAATACAGAGCATGGAGGCTCGGGCTATAGGGATACTAGACATCCACTTCAGGTGAGGCACATGCATCTGGGGCGGGATCATACCTAAATTTACTATATTCTGAGGATCGTCCCACACAGGTATGTTCATCTTTTGAACTTAAATTCTAATTCAAGTTTGAAATGTAAAAAATTCATGTAAATAATAACATCAAACTATATATATAATATAATATTAATTCAATAATTTTGTGTTTGGTGTATAGACATATGATGACGTGATGCCCGAAACTCAATATCATCATCGTGTGTATATGTCGAGTGCTGTAGGATTGGGCTCACCTTTTCAACAGGTACTTGAACCAAAATATATTAAATAATTTGTGTGTCCATATATATATATAATTTAATTTGAATTTGTACACATGTGTGAATTGATATATTATATCTAGATGCAGGGAAGTCATACTATTCCTAGTATTGACGAGCCACAAGTTACAGTGGTGAGCGCTCCTGAGACATCATCAGCTCAGTGTGTGCTTTCAAAAGTTTGTTAAGTTTAAATTAAATACACATCATAGATCTAATTTAATTTTTACATTTACATACACATGTGTGAATGATCTATATGAACTGTTGTACATCTATATGTAGGGATTTGATGAGATAACCATGGCGGGCCGCACACCTGAGACATCATTGACATCTATTCATGGGCAATCTCAGGTGCGTGATCATGAGGTCATATCATTCGAGGTTGTAAACTTTACTTTAAATCTCCTATACAATTTTTACGAACATTTTATATATATATATATATATATATATTCAAGGTTTTCACATATTGTTTGCTTTATATGAATATGCAGGATATAGTGGATCAGGCATTTGCATCTTCTCAACAGACAGTTATGTTACCTGTTGAAGAAAATGTGCCAGTTGATTCACATGACCATATGGTAATTTATGCATACTAGAAATCATTTTTAATATATTTAGTCGATATTTAATTAGTTTTTTTTATCTAAAAGTTTATATTTTCAATTTTAAATATGTTTAATTATATCAAAATTTCTAAATAAATTTAAATCTAATTTCGAGTTTCTTGAACTCTTTTACAGCATGATGCAGGTACATCTAGTCAACGTGGAACAAAGAGGAGACTTGATTTGACTGATCAGCCTGAGAGTTAGATAGTTTTATATTTTATGGACTACAAACCTCTAGTTTCATTTCAATATATGTGTTGGACTTGACATATAAATTTTATGGACTATGTAGATCTCTAGTTTTATTTTGAACATGTTATTATCATATATGTGTGTTTATTTATATCAGTTGACTTTAATATGATGATTATATATGCAGTCAATTATGAGATCATGTTATGTTCATTTTCATAATTATATGCATTTATATACATATCTATATATTTATATTTTATCAAATTTCAAGTAATACATGCACTATATAATAATTCTTATCTAGAATCAAATTTCATATATATATAACTTATCACATAGTTAGGTGACAAATTAAAACATTCCTTAAATAGTTTCTTAAATCATATTCATAATAAATTAAGGGCAAGTAATTCTAACTATTTTCCAATTACATAGCAAATATTTGAATCAATAAACAAAAAACCATCTCCTTGTATGTATATTTAATGTATAATCTATACAATTGAATAATTATATAAAATGTGGTAAATAGAAGACACATGAAATATGTATAATCTATAGAATTTGAATAAGATATTTAAAAAGTGACATCAAACAAACATATATAATGTACATCAAGAAGTTTAATGTACAACTATATAACATGATGAAACATATATGTGCATGTAGATACAATTAAAGCTTATCAACTTTTAGGTGAATACCAAAAATTGATATTTACATAGTCTCCAGATAAAATAGTTTTTCAGTTCAACAATCACATTGTAGACCGACTTGATGAGAACTTGCAAAAATAATTACTGTAAGTAACTACAATTTTTACGAGTCATTTAAGTAAAAAATTCATGCAAGAAAAGAATTGCATATAGTAAATTCCATACAAATTCAAATGATGTTAGCCATAGGATGGATTAAGGGGACCTAAGAGGTTGGATTAAAGGGATGAAAGAGGGTGGATTAAGGGGAGTTGATAAAATGAGTTAAAGTGATGTAAGAGGGTGGATTAAGGGGGAGTTGAGAATGGATAGAATCTCACGAAATCGTCGAATCAAAAGGAAATGCGATCGAAGTAATCGGAAATCAGTTAAAGAATCGCGTCGTCGAAGTCCAATAAGTCCCGCAATCATCGATCAAGAGATCAAATCGTCCGAAGTCATCGTCAAAAATAATCTCGAAAGTCGTCAGGTCATCGGTCGCGATCTCGAAATCGTCGAATCCATCGAAATCAAAAATATCCAGAAATCAGTCGCGTCGAAATCGTCAAAGATCCATACGTCAGGAAAGTATCCGGAAATAAGTTAAAGGATAAAGATGGATCGAGAGGATCCATCCATCAGAGGTCCGCAGTAATCATCTCGTCAAAGAATCTAAAATGCGTCCGGAGATATCCATCGTCCGAAATGTCTCGTAGATCACGAAGAAGATAAAAATAAGGTCGCGGAATCTCCGCGTCGTCCGAGAGATAAAAATCGTCGAAATAATCAAAATCCGTTAAAGAATCAAGTAGATCGAGATTCTCCATCGTCCACCAACATCGCGTCACGTCCGAGATTATCCATCAGTCAAAAATAATCAAAAGTCGTCAAATTAAGAAAATAAATTAAGATAAAATCGTCGAGGAGAATCTAAAATGCGTCGAGGCTCTCCGGAAATAAGTTAAGAGATAAAAGTAGATAAAGGTGTCGAAATAAATTCGCTCGCTCATCGAGGTCAAAATGATAGAAAGAGGTAAGATTAAAGAGGTGTCGAAATAAAGTCGCTTAACCGCCTAAATGGTCGCTTCTCGAAAAGTGGATTAAAGGATACAAAGTGGATTAAAGAGGAAGTTGTCGATAGGGTCGCTCCGGCTTCGCTTAAATAAGGGTCGCTTTTCACATAAGAGAGGGTGGATTAAAGTGATGTAAGAGGGTGGATTAAGGGGGAGTTGATAGAATGAGTTAAACCCTAAACCCTAAACCCTAAAATGAGTTAAACTTACATAGAGGGTGGATTAAGGGGATGCAAGAGGGTGGATTAAGGGGAGTTGATAGAATGAGTTAAACCCTAAACCCTAAACCCTAAAATGAGTTAAACTTACATAAGAGGGTGGATTAAGGGGATGCAAGAGGGTGGATTAAGGGTGAGTTGATAGAATGAGTTAAACCCTAAACCCTAAACCCTAAAATGAGTTAAAGTGATGTAAGAGGGTGGATTAAGGGGAGTTGAGAGAATAAGTTAAAGTGATGCAAGAGGGTGGATTAAGGGGATTTGATAGAATGAGTTAAACCATAAACCCTAAACCCTAAAATGAGTTAAAGTGGATTAAGGGGTGTTGAGAGAGTGACTTAAGGGGATGCAAGTGGATGGATTAAGGGTAGATATATGAGGATATTGATTGAGGGGTCCTAAGAGGATGAATTAAGAGGTGTTGAGTGAGTGACTTAAGTGGATGCAAGTGGACAAATTAAGGGTAGATATATGAGGGTATGGATTCCAAGGTCCTAAGAGGATGGATTAATGGTAGTTGATAGAATGACTTAAGGGGCTGCAAAAGGATGGATTAATGGTACATAAGAGGATGACTTAAGGGGTTTTAAGAGAATGGCTTAAGGGGATATGAAATCAATTATAAAGTATCAATTAAATGTATCTAGAACTATATATAGTTACCTGTCTCTAGATTGAAATTCCATTGTAATATATGTGCATCTCCTCTCTTTTTTGTAAAGCATCTAATTTTGGGAGACCTGAAACAAAAAATGATATAAAACTTTAATTAGGAAATGATTAAAGACAAATATATATATATATATATCAATTAAATATATATACGACTAGATATGCTTACCAATATTTATTTACTCTATTGTACCATCTGCATCCTCTTTTTTTTTTAATGCATCTATGATTGTCTCGTGATCATCCATTGAAATTGTCCATAAAACTTTATTAGCAGGCCTCCCTTGATATCTAACTAGTTTTATATTGGTTGCCAAAATCAAATGTGAATAATGCATAATTTTCTTGTGTCTTTCATAATCTTCAAATGTAGGCAAGCCATTCTTTCTCATCAAATATTTTCGAAGCCAGGTGCCAACAACAACCACTGAACCAGTTGGATACTCAAAGTTGTCATCATCTACTCTAGTATGTACCAACTTATGTTTTCTCTCAACACATCTAGCCAACCAGTACTCTATCTGCTCTTCATTCCCTTGAGGTGCAACAACAGCATACACATGTCCTACAAAAATAAATACAAAATTCAATAAAAAGTGACTTATATTTAACTCATATAAACATGCATACATACAAAATTCAACTCGATAAATAATGTACCTTCTTGTACAAGATCTGAAACACGATCATAATCATCTGATGCGAACACTTGATTATCTTCAATTGTCATTTCATGTTGAACATGTGTCAATGTAGGCGTTAAAGCTCTTTGTTGCCATTGTTCGACCCATTCCATATTTTCACATGCCTGCCAATCACCTACAATACAAAATTGACAATAGCATGCCAACTCCCTTGTCCATATTGTCCATGTGTTTGCATTCGAACTCTTAAATGAATGCCATTTTGCACTTCCATTAATTGTTTCACAATCCTGTCGAGAAAAAATATCATTTTCTTCAACTAACCAAAAGAAGCGTCGAATTATTGATTTCTCACTTGTTCTTGTAGATAATTTGGTATTGCACCAATCTACAATTGCACGTGCATTTCTAAATTTTGCAGCATCCTCAAATTTTAGTTGCTCTCTAGCAAGAGCTCTTTTTACACATGCACCTGCTCCATCGTGTTCTCCCTTACCATGACCAGCTTCAAAAAAACTCCATATGTGTTGGATATTATTTTCCTTATGAACTCTACATAGCCAATAAAACATTCTAGCATTTTTGAATTGACCCGTGCAATTATCTGACCATATGAGATGTTCTAGCATTTGAATTCCTCTCTCTTTTAAATTTTTATTAAATATATCAAAACAATATTGTACAAACTCAGATGAATGTAATCGATTATCACTTACATAAAAATGGTACTCTTTCAAAAAAATTCTATTATCTTCTGTACTATCTTCAGCATGTCTATAAACAATGTGAACAAATATAGCTACTTGCACTGAATTATAATATTGTGATTGGATTTCTTCTTGTGGAGCAAGAGTATAATTTTCAGCAAAATCAACAATTGACAATATAGTTCCAATTGGAAATGTGTTTTTACATAAACGAAATTGATTATCAAGCCAATGAGCATTCTGAGAGTGTTGAACATATTTAGGTACAAACTTATCTTTAAATTCAGTAATAAAAGTATGCACACTAACTTTTTCCACAATTAGCTCAACACGTCTTCCAATTTTACCATCTTTTAAAGAATACTCAATATTTTTAAACTTTTTTACATCCACTAATTGTTTTCCAAATTCATCTAAACTACTTTCATGCATACATTCTCCTAATAATGAAAAGTTACCACATCTATCGCATTCTCCATAAATGCATCCTTTTAAAAAAAATGAGTTTCCATTTAAAGAGGGATTACAAAACAAACCTGCTATAAAATCTTTGATTCTTTCAGGTGGCATAGTAATACCACAAATGTCCTGCATAATTTGGTTAGCATGCAAAGTGCATCGTATATATCAAAATATATCATAATAATAATGAAATTGTACATGAGTCTTACAACAACAAGAGATTGTTGCTTATTAATTCTAACATACCAAGGTTTACACTTTTCAAATGATCTTTGACTTATGCTAATATTCAATGGTAAGATTGAAGCATCTAAAAATTTTATATAATTCAGTTTGAGTCATATCTAAGAGATGCTTTGGATGAGGTTCACGAATTTTGGAACCCACCCTTAATTTTAAGACATCTCTAATGTTAGGTGATACTCTTGTATTATCATACCAAAATTTTTCGATTAAAGATTTAATTTCATTAGTTAATTTCATGTCTGATCTTGGGAGTCTACCACTAAAACTCCAACATTGATTAATAGGATCTTTTCAATACTTTCTCTTCTTTTAGCAGCTCTTATCAAAGTTCTAGGATTTAAGTTTATACATTTACTAATCTTACTTAACATTCTTTTATTTGAAGCTGTTTTATCAACTAGAGCAGTTGTTATTGCACGACGAGCCGCATTCTTATCTTTTGATCGACTTTTCTTACCAATAACATCAATAGCATTAGCAACACTAGATATGACTTGTTCTACTGAATCATCTTTCTTTTTTGGTTTTACAAAAACACCTAATTTTTTCATCACTTTTCTCATTTTAAACATTCTCATCAATTGCACCATGAGTTGACATTGGAATCCTAATTTCTTTCTATAAAAAAACATTTTATATATTTTATTTCCATAATTTCTAATTTGTCTTGAAAAAACTTTACCACAAAGGTTATTTAACACATTTGTTTCAATTGTTAAAAAAACATTTTCACCTTCATCCATAGATGGAGTTTCATTTTCATTCACACAAGGGGTTTCATTTTCATTTTCAAATGTAAAAGGGATTTCATTCTCATTTTCATCAATATTAGGGATTTCATTCTCATTTACATTCTCATAAGATATAATTTCATCATTTTCTTGTTTCTGTATTGTTTCAACCCTAGTATTATTAATCTCATCAATTGTGTATCCAGCTTCTTCTAAACAAGCAATATCAATATTATAAAAACTTGGGTTTGAAGACATACCTGGATAGATTGTTTGAATAGGTACATTTTCCATATCATTGGGAGGTGGATTTGAAGACACACCCGAAGTTATTTGCATATCATTCAAAGTTGAAGTTGAAGGCACATTTGGGTTTGTCTCCATAGTTGCATTTTCTTCCATATTCACCATCTCCACATTTGCATCATCTACATTGATTTCATCATTCATGGCTTCCTCTTAGACATTCTTAGAACTAGATGCTTCCAAATCTTTCATTTGATGAATCCTTTGTCTCCTTTCCCTTTGTCTTTTTGCCTCCTTATCTTTATTTGCTTGAATTTCTTCGGGTGTCATTACCTTCCTACATCTTTTTCTTTGTCTTTTCTTATCACCCATGGTTACCAAACCCTCTTTGATGACAAAAACAATAATTCAAAAAACCTATTTTAAAATTGCCACCTCCTTCAAATATTCAAATAAAACTATGTACTATGAAGATTATTTTTTCTATAAATTCTGAAGTACAAAATCATCATGAGTACATCCAAAAATTCACTTTTTCCAAATCTTCTTGTAAAAAGTTCTTGCACTTGATTCCACTTCAGAAAATTTAACTTGCACTTTTACTCTTCCAACAATTTAAATAGAATATGCCCTGCACA
>VDFB02301736.1:0-22964 GCA_007258455.2 Sequoia sempervirens | reverse complement strand
AAAAAGGCTAATGCAAGGGATAAAATGAGTGTACACAAGTTCTAAGGGAGTGGACACTAAAGCGGATACAAAAATGCATGTGAAATTGCAAGGGGTGCAATTTTATGACATTACAACTTCATGCTTGAAAACCTATAGTGTTTTCATTAAAATGAGTCTTTATCTGTGTTATATGATTGTCCTCTCCCATTTGATAAGGACTGTGATCAAAACCTTTCGATGATTCAATGTAATTGTTATGTTACTAGCTGCTCCTTGATATTCTATCATACATTCAATGCTTAGCCATCAAGAGATTGTCCTATCTTGGTCTTGTTGATGAAACTGTCCTCAACAATCATAATCCTTTCTTCAGTCTCTGAGTTTTTTCCACAAAAATCTTCATAGTTCATTACCATGAACATTTCCCTTTAAATGTGCATAGATTTTTTTTTCATGACTATCTTCTTTACTGTTATATCAGTCACTCCTATCATGTATGCCAAACTGTAATCATCCTCTCAAAGGTTGTGTCAATATTTAGCTTGACTTCCCTCTAATGTCCATTATCATGCTTATTTTGATTGTTATGCATAAGAATTTTTCTTGGACTTCCCTCTGTGGACTGTCATGTCATCTTGGTTGCACTAATATTGTTTTGATTGTATCTTGTCACTGTCTATCACCATGCAACTCATTTGGATATAGGTTTCCCTTTATCTTGTAGCACTGCCATATATTCATCATAGTCCTAGAGTTGTGCATTGTCTCAATGAAGAGCTCAACCTTCTTCCCTCCATGCAATACCTTGTTCCTTCTACAAACCACTATCCTTTTAGACCTAATGCATTTTCCACTATTAAGGTCTTCAACTGTCTTTTGCTTTTTCATTTCTTGACAAGTTAGGAAAAATCCAACAACAATCTAGTTACAAGAGCAAAAAATAATATGAATGCAAATATTTCCTTTGATTTGTTAAGATTCTTAGTAACAGTGAAAATTTGTGAAATTGGGATAAGATACTCATGGTTAACCCTCCTTATCTTCTTCACTAGACTGTCCTTGACATAGCTCTGTTATCTTTCTCACTACCTTATAGAACTCTTACTCTTGTGCCTTCATTAGTCTTCATGCCCTTACACCTCCAAGCTTCCATCAAACCGTGCTTAGTGTCATCCTTCATGTGATCTTGTAGGTTCAATTTCCATGCTAATGACTGACCTATTGTTCCCTTGTTATAGGTTAGGAATTCACCTCTACTACTTCTCTAATAGTCTTTATGACTATCCATTCCATGCTCATATAAAACTGTTTCTTTTAGACTTTCCTTAAGTGACTATGAAATATATTTTGGATCTTTTGAATGCTTGGATTTGGTGTTCCTTTAAACATATAGGCCCTCAAATTATCCATAAGGCTAATGGATTTGGTGTTCCTTTAAACATACCAGCCCTCAAATTATCCATAAGGCTAATGGATTTTATGTGGGTCCATCAGTACTAGCCTTTATAAAACAAAGCTTTCTCTTGACACAAAACTATGGCTTAACACTCCTTATAATAACAAAAATATTTCATAGAGTATTAACCAACATGCTCTAGATTCATGCTATTAGAAGCAAGCAAAAATAAGGGTATAGTAAACCTTCCCCCCTCTAATAGGCACTGCAAGGCCACAACTTGATTATAGCTTTCCCAACTACTCTTATTTAGATGCATTTGAAAAGAGATGAACTACAATATTGAGCTAGACCAAAATAAGATAAACAACAAGAGAAACCATATCAAATTTTTTCATGTGAATCGAAGTATATTTCCACTTGTGCAATAATGCATCTAAAAGCATGTTTTTTCAAAGAGGTGGGAGGACTCAAGACTGATGAGTTGTTTAAGTTGCTAATGGATCACTACCCCTTCAGAGTAAAGGTTGTCACTGTTATTACTGATATTGATTTTTATATGGTTGTTCTTGAAACCTTTAAGACTGATCTTCTCATGTATTTCCATTGTTTAAAGTATGCATGATTTACTCTTGGTAACTATACTAACTCTCAACCTTCTTTATTGTCTAATGAACTCTCATTTGTATCCTCCTGACTATGATCCCTTGGTACTTGTAACATTTAATGCTCAAATTTTTTCCTACTCTTTCATTACTAGCCTTCATAAGGTTGTCTTCAAATGAGCTAGTTTCCCCTTTACCCTTAAAGACTATCCTAGAAAATGGGACTGAACTTTACCATTTTCTTACACTATCCATCTCCAAACTTTCCATAAAATGACAACTCTAATAGGTAATAGGATGGAGCTTCAAATAAAATAATTCCCTTTAATATTTATTTCAAACTCTACACTTGACACTTCCTAAGGCTGCCCCTTGGGATCTTCTAATACTGTCTTTTCTCCTATGACACTGTCATCTTTTGATGGACTATTATTATGGTTGTTGCCAATACTTGAGCATTTCTAATGCTATCCTCTTTCTTTCATCAAACCACTACCCTATTTTTCATTATTGAGTATATTTTTTTAAAAGTTTTGGAATTTAATGTAAGAGGATAACACACATACACCCTTTGTCATACAACTACTCTCAACCAAAATAAAATGCATTGGAAATGCAACAAATCAGATTTAAAAATCTGCAGCGTGAACACTAGTTTGTTCATTCAAAACTACTTGTAACAAGTACAAAATCTTCTCCAATTTGATTTTACCAATATTTCAGCCTCTTGAGTTGAGAAAATTAGTCTCAAAAATAATATTCAAAACCAATAATCAACCTTCACCAATCTGATTTATACATCATAAAATAGGATTGATCTAAACACCCAATTTATGCAAGCAAATTCATAGAAATTCTCATTGAAATTTAGAACAACATGCCAAGCCTATTGGCTTCTCATTATAGAATCCCAATATAATTTAGGTATGATCTTAGACCTGCAACAATGGTGTAGTACAACAACATATGGCTTCCACAAGCCTTCCTCAAACTCTCTTCTCTTCATCTCACCAAAATCTCATCCTCTAGCTTCAAAATCAATCTTCAACTAAATCAATCTTCAAACATCATCTCAAAGGAACTCTTTGCTGCTGTCTTCACCTTCTCATACTTTAAAAAAAAATGATACCAAAACATAGTCTTCAAATCTGAAAACTACCTCCTTTTCCTCCAACCCCCATTCTTCATCATCCCCAATCTTGAAATGAAATGAAAATACTTGATATTTTTTTGCACAACATGAAATGACATTTAATTTCATTTGGGATCATTTCCCTCCAAAATTTCATGACCTAGCCTCCATATTCCCTCCAAATTTCCTTTTAAATTCATTAAAAGACAAAGAGAAAGTGCATTTACAATGTTATGACAATTTTCCCAAAATAGGAGATTCTTGTCATACCACTATCTCCACAATATGCCTTTCAAATTAAAATATTTTTAACTCCCAATTTGAGTGCCCAAATTTGAAGAAAACATTTTTTTCATAAATGACTTATTACATCCACATATTCCTCCCATTTCCAATGCCCAAGTTTGGGTAGGTGAAGGGTCACTAGGAGATGCCACCAAAATGACATGAAATTCACCAAAAAGCTCATGAAAACTTGTCAACTCATTTTGCAAGAATAATGAAATTATTTCAATTATGCCAAACATTATTCCACTCAAAATATTAATCTAATAATATATATATATATTTCTTTTGGTTGATGAGGATAGCCTATCAACCATGGATGCTCCTACATCAGTAGTGCTATGTGTATATCTAGCACTTTGAAGAAAATAAAATACTTTTGACAAGGATTAGTATTTTTTTTGCTAGGTCCTAAAGGTGAATGGAAATGCTAAGAGGGAGATCTAGGATTTCCCTCTATTAGTCAAGACTTTTACTAATCCTGGAGATTTTTTACAAAACTTAGAAAACCCAAACTCATGCAAACCCTTCCAAAAGCTCAAGAATGGTTAAAAATTGAGTAACACCATGCATACCTAATATTTATGAAGTAGTAATGTAGGTCTATCTCTATACACCATGCCATACTCTCTTTTAAACTATAACATGTGTCTTCTTTTGAAATGAAAGCTAATGATTCCAAGCCAAGAATGATGAATGTTTCTCCAAAACCCCTACAACATGCCTCTAGCTTTCAAAACTTTGCAACGTGCCTCTATATTTTAGGAGCTATTTGCCCCCTTTTTTGTTGCTTCCATGGAAGAATCCTTCAAACATAATGTTAAACCTCCTTATGACACAGGTGCAATGAAGAAAAAAATGAAACCATTTCCCACTTTGGTGCCTAAGCTTGGGACATTTTCTATTTTCCAAAAATCTTTTTTTGATTTTCCCTTTCAAACAAAACATGCTTTCTTTCAACACTTAAAATATTAACAATATGCTTTTTCAAAAATGCCTCTTTGAAGACATAATAAAAGTTTCAACACAACAATCATACACAGTCACCACAAACAATGAATATATGAAGAGCCCTACCCAAGTAGAGATCCTTCAATATCTTCTTAAGTTTCTCTTGAATGCAATGGATGTAGATTTGCAAGATACATGAGCACCTCAAACAAATAAGAACTCCATACGCTATACATTATTTCCTCTTTGAAAATAGTGGATGTAGATTTGCAAGATACATGAACACCATGGGCATATTACTTATGGAAAGCTACATATTTGCTCCAAAACAACAGATGAATGGACATCATTTAAATCAATATATACACTACAAATAAGATCAAATTTTGACATATGGTAAAAAAATCTGAAATATTCAAATCAAAATATTTTTGGACAACTAAACGTCATAAAATTTAAAGACCCAAAAAGTCTTGAATCATGTAAAGGAAAATAATGAAAAAATATCCAGGGAAAAAGGTACATTTGTTTTTTGTGTGCAATTTGGTTGACTTTAGATTCAATGTTTATTTTTTGTTGTTAATATTTAACATTTGATGGACTCTTTATACATCATTCCAAAAACAAAAAACTTCCTCTCAACATGTCAAGGAAAGTATTCATTTTATACCTGTAAATTGAAGGTCATAATGCTTTAGTATAGCCAGTCTAACACCACGAGCTATATAATCTACACATCTATTTCCTAGAAATCAATCTCATCCCCATTGCATAAGTGTTTATTAATTAAAATTTGAGATAGTTGCTTATTTTACACCACTCTTCTTTGCTGCTTAATTCAGATGGAACGAAAAGCACAAGAATTGTTTATCCTTGTGCAACCTATAGAATTCAAAGAAGAAAATGTGGATATAATTGCATGCCTGCACCCTATTTCCCACCAAACGATTCTCACAAGTTTTTACAAGTAAAAAAATTATTTGGAACAAGCAAGATTGTCAAAATCCTCTAGGTATGAAACAAATGCTTTTTAAGATTTTCCTAAAAGAATCCTCTAATCATAACCTTTTTTATGGGTTTTAACAAATGTAGTAATTTAATAGCATGTAGTTTTCACAATCCAAAATAATGATGCTTAGAATGGTAAAAATAAAAGAGCAAAATATTTACATTGCAAACAAAATTTAAAAAGAGTTTCATAATAATCATTCATCACATTACATCCAATACATTGGCTTTTTAGAACCATTATTTTCCATAAATTCTCACCCAACCAACTAACCTAATAGCTAATTAGAAAATGTAAACCTTAATTTCTTAACATTATATAAAGTCATAATTATTGATCACTCTAGTTGAAAGGTCAGTAATCATCATCAACTTGCAATAATTTAGAAAAAAAAATTATTTAAAAAATTTGAATAAAATAAATTTAAATTCTATTAATGTATTATATTTATATTTAAAATACAATAACACAATAAAATGTTAATTACTAGTTGTTATCTTAGAGGGAATTTCTTTAGTTATCTTTTTCGTGTCGATTATCTATAAATACATTTCAAAAGTTGTTTAAAATATTAAATAAAATAAATTTAAATTAAATTAATCAATTATATCGAATACCTTTGTCATTTGATTCACGTTCCATGGATGGGCATTAGTTTTCCTTATTTCTATACTTTTCTTTAACTTTGTCATCTAATCTCCGATGACAAAAGAATTTAAGTAATTCACATAAGGCTTTAAATATTGTCATACTCCTTCCTCTAAAACTGCATATATGAAAATAACCATAGATAAAACCACATTTAACTAATGCATTGTACAATGAAATAATACTTATCTAGAAACCATCACAAATAGCTTACCTCAAGATTCTACACAAATTGTGTCGTTGTCAAAATGCTAATGAGAAAATTATGGTAGTGTTTGGGGGATAAATATTATGAAAATGTAATGGAAGGAAATGGTCATCATTAGATTTCATCAAAGCAACAACTAATAGGAAATGGCCATCATTAGATTTCACTATGATCATTTCTAGCCAACAACCAATAGTAACGCCATAATTGCAATCTGCCCTCCTGTTTGGAATCTACTTTTTTCTATATTAAGGTTATGTTTTTAATTCACACGTTCTTCTCCTCTACGAGCAACCCTCAACTTGCACTCTTAAATATTTATTTTTGAATTTGAATATCTAGATATTTATGATTTTCCCTTCATGGTTGATTTTATCTTATATATATTATATACATATATATATATATATATATCTATACATTTTACATTTCACAATTACATACATATATATATATATATACATATGTATATATATGTATATATATAGCCTAGAACCATGAAGGGAAAATCATTAATGCAGGTTGAGGGTGGATCACAAAGGAGAAGAACATGGGAATTAGAAACATAACCTTAATATAGAAAAATGAAAATTCCAAGTGGGAGGGAAGATTCTAATTGTAGCATTACTAATGGTTGCTGGCTAGAAGTGCTCACGGTGAAATCTAATGGCAGAGAAAGTGGACACATTAATAATCTTTTCCATGTCAATTATCTGCAAATACATTTCAAAAGTAGTTTAAAAAATTAAATTAAATTAATTTAAATTAAATTAATCAATTATATTGAATACCTTTGTCATTTGATTCTTGTTGCATGGATGGGCATTGGTTTTATTTATTTCTATACTTTTCTTTAACTCTATCATCTAATCTCTGATGAAAAAATAATTTAAGTAATACACATAAGGCTTTAAAGATTGTCATAATCCTTCCTCTAAAACTGCATATATAAAAACATCCATAGATAAAACTACATAACCAATGTATTGTAGAATGAAATAAAACTCGTGGAAACCATCACAAATGACTTACCTCAAGATTCTGCACAAATTGTATTTACTATCAAAATACTGATGAGAATTATCTGGTAGTGTTTGGGGGATAAATATTATGAAAATGTAACGGAAGGAAATAGTCATCATTAGATTTCATCAAAGAAACAACTCATAGGAAATGGCCATCATTATATTTTCACTATGAGCACTGCCAGCCAACAACCATTAGTAACACTACAATTGGAATCTTCCCTCCCATTTCAAATCTACATTTTTCTATATTAAGTTTGTGCTTCTAATTCCCACGTTCTTCTCCTCTACGAGCTACCCTCAACCTACAATCTTATATATTTTTTTTTGAATTTGAATATCTCAGAATTAATGATTTTCTCTTCATGGTTGATTTTATCTTATATATATTATATACATATATATCTATACATTTTACATTTCACAATTACATGCATATATATAGGCTGGAACCACGAAGGGAAAATAATTAATGCCTAGATATTCAAATTCAAAAAGAAATATTTAAGACTACTAGTTGAGGGCGGCTCACAGAGGAGAAGAACATGGGAATAAAAAAAATCTTTAATATAGAAAAATGTAGATTTCAAACGGGAGGGGAGATTCCAATTGTAGTGTTAATAATGGTTGTTGGCTGGTAGTGCTCATAGAGAAATCTAATGGTAGAGAAAACATACACAATAATAATCTTTTTTGTGTCGATTATGTGCAAATACATTTCAAAATTTGTTTAAAAAATTAAATAAATTAAATTTAAATTAAATTAATCAATTACATTGAATACCTTTGTCATTTGATTCATGTTCCATGGATCGGCATTGGTTTTCTTTATTTCTATACCTTTCCTTAACTTTGTCATCTAATCTCTGATAACAAAAGAATTTAAGTAATTCACTTAAGGCTTTAAAGAATTCCATACTCCTTCCTCTAAAACTGCATATATGAAAATATCCATAGATGAAACCACATAACCAATGCATTCTAGAATGAAATAATACTCATGGAAACCATAAAAAATGACTTACCTCAAGATTCTGCACAAATTGTGTCTGCTATCAAAATGCCAATGAGAAAAATATGGTAGTGTTTAGGGGATAAATATAATTATGAAAATGTAATGGAAGAAAATGACCATCATTAGATTTCATCAAAGCAACAACTTATAGGAAATGGCCATCATTAGATTTCACTGTGAGCACTACCAGACAATAGCCATTAGTAACGCTACAATTGGAATCTACATTTTTCTATATTAAGGTTGTGTTTTTAATTCCCATGTTTGTCTCCTCTGCGAACCACCCTCAACCTACACTCTTAAATATTTCATTTTGAATTTGAATATCTAGACATTAATTATTTTCACTTCATGGTTGATTTTATCTTATATATATTATATACATATATATCTATACATTTTACATTTCACAATTACATACATATATATAGGCTTGAACCATGAAGGGAAAATCATTAATGCTCAGATATTCAAATTCAAAAAGAAATATTTAAGAGTGCAAGTTGAGGGCGGCTTGCATAGGAGAAGAACATTGGATTTAAAAACAAAACCTTAATATAGAAAAATGCAGATTCAAAACAGGAGGGCAGATTTCAATTGTAGTGTTACTAATGGTTGGTAGCTGGTAGTGCTCATAGTGAAATCTAATGGCAAAGAAAGCGAACACAATAACAATCTTTTGCATGTTGATTACCTGCAAATATATTTTAAAAGTTGTTTAAAAAATTAAATTAAATTAATCAATTATATTGAATACCTTTGTCATTTGATTTATGTTTCATTGATGGGCATTGGTTTTCATTATTTCTATACTTTTGTTTAACTCTTTCATCTAATCCCCGATGACAAAAGAATTTAAGTAATTCTCGTAAGGCTTTAAATATTTCTATACTCCTTCCTCTAAAAATAAATATATGAAAACAACCATAGATGAAAGGACATAACCAATTCATTGTAGAATGAAATAAAACTCATGGAAACCATCACAAATGACTTACCTCAAGATTTTGCACAAATTGTGTTTTTTGTCAAAATGTTGATGAGAAAAATGTGGTAGTGTTTGGGGGATAAATATTAAGTAAATTTAACAGAAGGAAATGGTCATCGTTAGATTTCATCAAACCAAAAACTCATAGGAAATGGACATCACTAGATTTCACCGTGAGCATTGCTAGCCAACATCCATTAGTAAAGATACAATTGGAATCTGCCCTCCCATTTGGAATCTGGATTTTTCTCTATTAAGGTTGTGTTTTTAATTCTCATGTTATTCTCCTCTGTGAGCCACCCTCAACCTGCACTCTTAAATATTTCTTTTTTAATTTAAATCTCTAGGCATTAATGATTTTCCCTTCGTGGTTGATTTTATCTTATATATATTATATACATATATATCTATACATTTTACAATTCACAATTACATACATATATATAGGTTGGAACCACAAAGGGAAAATCATTAATGCCCATATATTCAAATTCAAAAAGAAATATTTAAGAGTGTAGGTTGAGGGCGGCTCATAGAGGAGAAGAATGTGGGAATTAAAATCACAAACTTAATATAGAAAAATGCATGTTCCAAACAAGAGGGCATATTCCAATTGTAGCGCTACTAATTGTTGTTGGCTGACAGTTCTCATAGTGAAATCTAATGGTGGAGAAAGATGACAATAATAATCATTTTTCATGTTGATAATCTGCAAATACATTTCAAAAGTTGTTTAAATTTTTTTAAAAAAAAAATTAAATTAAATTAATCAAGTATATTGAACACCTTTGTCAATTGATTCCTTTTCCATGGATGGGCATTAGTTTTCTTTATTTCTATACTTTTGCTTAACTCTGTCATGTAATCTCTAATGACAGAAGAATTTTAGTAATACACATAAGGCTTTAAAGATTTCCATATTGCTTCCTATAAAACTACATATTTGAAAACAACCATAGATGAAACCACATAACCAATGCGTTGTAGAATGAAATAATATTCATGGAAACCATAACAAATCACTTACCTCAAGATTTTGCACAAATTATGTCTGTTGTCAAAATGTCGATGAGAAAAATCTGGTAGTGTTTGGGAGATAAATATTATGAAAATGAAATGGAAGGAAATGGTCGTCATTTGATTTCATCAAAGCAGTAACTCATAGGAAATTACCATGATTAGATTTCACTATGAGCACTACCAACCAACAACCATTAGTAACACTACAATTGGAATTTACCCTCCTATTTAGAATTTGCAATTTTTTTATTAAGGTTGTGTGTTTAATTCCCACATTCTTCTCCTAGGCAAGCCACCTTCAAGCTGCACTCTTAAATATTTCCTTTTTAATTTGAATATTTGGGAATTAATGATTTTCTCTTCGTGGTTGATTTTATCTTTTCTATATTATATACATATATATCTATATACATTTTACATTTCATATATATATATATAGGCTTGAACCACAAAGGGAAAATCATTAATTCCCAGATATTCAAATTCAAGAAGAAATATTTAAGAGTGTAGGTTCAAGGCAACTCACATAGGAGAAGAATGTGGGAATTAAACACACAACCTTAATAAGAAAAATGCAAATTCTAAACGAGAGGGAAGATTCCAATTGTAGTGTTACTAATGGCCATTGGTTGGAAGTGCTCACAGTGAAATCTAATGATGGTCATTTCCTATGAGTTACTAATTTGATGAAATCTAATAATGACCATTTCCTTCATTTCATTTTTCGTAATATTTATCCCCCAAACACTACCAAAATTTTCTCATCGACATTTTGACAACAGACACAATTTGTGCAGAATATTGAGGTAAGTCATTTTTTATGGTTTCCATGAATATTATTTCATTCTACAACGCATTGGTTATGTTGTTTCATCTATAGTTTTTTTCATATATGTATTTTTAGAGGAAGGAGTATGACAATCTTTAAAGCCTTATGTGTATTATTCAAATTCTTTTGTCATTAGAAATTAGATCACAGAGTTAAGGAAAAGTATAGAAATAAAGAAAACTAATGCCCATCCATGGAAAAGGAATCAATTGAAAAAGGTATTCAATATACTTGATTAATTTAATTTAAATTTATTTTATTTTATTTTTTAAACAACTTTTGAAATGTACTTGTAGATTATCGACACGAAAAAAGATTATTATTGTAATCTTTCTCTGCTATTATATTTCACTGTGAGCATTGTCAACCAACACCAATTAGTAGTGCTACAATTAGAATCTTCCCTCTTGTTTGGAATCTGCATTTTTCTATATTAAGGTTGTCTTTCTAATTCCCACGTTCTTCTCCTCTGTGAGCTGCCCTCAACCTACACTCTTAAATATTTATTTTTGATTTTGAATATATGGGCATTAATGATTTTCCCTTTGTGGTTCTAGCCTATATATATGTATGTAAATGTGAATTGTAAAATGTATAGATATATATGTATATAATATATATAAGATAAAATCAACCATGAAGGGAAAATCATTAATGCCCAAACATTCAAATTCAAAAAGAAATATTTTAAGAATGCAGATTGAGGGCAGCTCGCAGAGGAGAATAACATGGGAATTAAAAACACAACCTTAATAGAGAAAAATCTAGATTCCAAACGGGAGGGAAAATTCTAATTGTAGGTTTACTAATGGTTGTTGGCTATTAATGCTAAGAGTGAAATCTAATGGCAGAGAAAGCAGACACAATAATAATCTTTTCCGTGTCAATTATCTGCAAATACATTTCAAAAGTTGTCTAAAAAATTAAATAAAATAAATTTAAATTAAATTAATCAATTATATTGAATTCATTTTTCATTTCATTCTTGTTCCATGGATGGGCATTGGATTTCCTTATTTCTATACTTTTCTTTAACTCTGTCATCTAATCTATGATGAAAAAAGAATTTAAGTAATTCCCATAAGGCTTTAAAGATTGTCATACTCCTTCCTCTAAAACTACATCTATGAAAAAAAACCATAGATGAAACCACCTAACCAATGCATTTTAGAATGAAATAAAACTCATGGAAACCATCACAAATAACTTACCTCAAAATTTTGCATAAATTGTGTATGTTATCAAATTGTCGATGAGAAAAATATGGTAGTGTTTGGGGGATAAATATTACAAAAATGTAATGGAAGGAAATAGTAATCATTAGATTTCATCAAAGTAGTAACTCATAGGAAATGGCCATCATTAGATTTCACTGTAGGAACTGCTAGGCAGCAGACATTAGTAACACTACAATTGGAATCTTCCCTCCCATTTGGAATCTGCATTTTTCTATATTAAGGTTGTGTTTTTAATTTCCACATTCTTCTCCTCTATGAGTCACCCTCAACCTGCACTCTTAAATATTTCCTTTTGAATTTGAATATCTTTGCATTAATGATTTTCTAATCATGGTTGATTTTATCCTATATATATTATATACATATACATATATATATTATATATATCCATATTACATTTCACAATTGCATACATATATATATAGGCTAGAATCACAAAGGGAAAATCATTAATGCCCATTTATTCAATTTCAAGAAGAGAGTGCAGGTTGAGGGTGGCTCACAGAGGAGAAGAACGTGGGAATTAAAAACACAACATTAATATAGAAACATGAAGATTCCAAATGAGAGGGAAGATTCCAATTTTAGCATTACTAATGGCTTATGGTTGGAAGTGCTAACAGTGAAATCTAATGGCAGAGAACATAGACATAGGAATAATCTTTTTCATGTCGATTATCTACAAATACATTTCAAAAGTTGTTTAAAAAAATAAATAAAATAAATTTAATTTAAATTAATCAATTTATTGAATACCTTTGTCATTTGATTTTTTTCCATGGATGGGCATTGGTTTTCTTTATTTCTATACTTTTCTTTAACCTTGTCATCTCATCTTTGATCACAAAATAATTTAAGTAATTCACATAATTCTTTAAATATTGTCATACTCCTTCCTCTAAAACAACATATATGAAAACAACCATAGATGAAACCACATAACCAATGCATTGTAAAATGAAATAATACTCATTGAAACCATCACAAATGACTTACCTCAAGATTTTGCATAATTTGTGTCTGTTGTCAAAATGCCGATGAGAAAAACCTCATAGTGTTTGGGGGATAATTATTATGAAAATGTAATGGAAGGAAATGGTCATCATTATATTTCATCAAAGCAACAACTCATAGGAAATGGCCATCATTAGATTTCACTGTGAGCACTACCAACCAATAGCCATTAGTAATGCTACAATTGGAATCTGCCCTCCCATTTGGAATCTACATTTTTCTATATTAAGGTTGTGTTTTTAATTCCCACATTCTTCTCCTCTGTGAGCCACCCTCAACCTGCACTCTTAAATATTTATTTTTGAATTTGAATATTTGTGCATTAATTGTTTTCCCTTCACGATTGATTTTATCTTATATATATTATATACATATATATCTATACATTTTAAATTTCATAATTACATACATATATATAGGCTTGAACCACAAAGGGGAAATCATTAATACCCAGATATTTAAAATCAAAGAGAGATTTAAGTGTGGAGGGTGAGGGTGTTTCGTAGAGGAGAAGAATGTGGGAATTAAAAACACAACCTTAGTATAGAAAAATGCAGATTCCAATTGTAGTGTTATTAATGGTTGTTGGTTGGTAGTGCTCACAGTGAAATCTAATGGCAGAGAAATCAGACACAATAATAATCTTTTTCGTGTCAATTATCTCCAAATATAGTTCAAAAGTTGTTTAAAAAATAAAATAAATTAAATTTAAATTAAATTAGTCAATTATATTGAATACCTTTGTCATTTGATTCTTGTTCCATGAATGGGCATTGGTTTTCTTTATTTCTATACTTTTCTTTAACTCTGTCATCTAATCTCTGATGACAAAAGAATTTAAGTAATTCCCATAAGGCTTTAAAGATTGATATACTCCTTCCTCTGAAACTGCATATATGAAAACAACAATAGATGAAACCACATAACCAATGCATTGTAGAATGAAATAAAACTCATGGAAACCATCACAAATTACTTACCTAAAGATTTTGGACAAATTGTGTTTGCTATCAAAATGTTGATGATAAAAACCTAGTAGTGTTTGGGGGATAAACATTACAAAAATGTAATAGAAGAAAATGGTCATCGATAGATTTCATCAAAGAAACAACTCAAAGGAAATGGCCATCATTAGATTTCACTATGAGCACTACCAACCAACAGCCATTAGTAACGCTAAAATTGGACTCTGCCCTCTCGTTTGGAATCTACATTTTTTAATATTAAGGTTGTGTTTTTAATTCCCACATCCTTCTCCTTTGCGAGCCACCCTCAATCTGCACTTTTAAATATATTTATTTTTGAATTTGAATATCTGGGCATTAATGATTTTCCCTTCATGGTTTCTTTTATCTTATATATATTATACACACATATATTTATACATTTTGCATTTCACAATTACATACATACATATATATATATAGGTTGGAACCACAAAGGGAAAATCATTAATGCCCAGATATTCAAATTCAAAAAGAAATATTTAAGAGTGTAGGTTGAGGGCTGTTCGTAGAGTATAAGAACGTGGGAATTAAAAAAAAATCTTAATATAGAAAAATGTAGATTCCAAACGGGAGGGAATATTCCAATTGTAGCTTTACTAATGGATGTTGGTTGGCAGTGCTCGCAGCAAAATCTAATGGCATAGAAATCATACACAATAATAATCTTTTCCATGTCGATTATCACCAAATACATTTCATAAGTTGTTTAAAAATTAAATAAAATAAATTAATCAATTACATTGAATGCCTTTGTCATTTGATTCATGTTCCATGGATGGGCATTGGTTTTCTTTATTTCTATACTTTTCCTTAACCCTATCATCTAATCTTTGATCACAAAAGAATTTAAGTAATTCACATAAGGATTTAAAGATTGTCATACCCCTTCCTCTAAAACTGCATATATGAAAACAACCATAGATGAAACCACATAACCAATGCATTGTAGAATGAAATAAACCTCATGGAAACCATAAAAAATGACTTACCTCAATATTCTGCACAAATTGTGTCCACTGTCAAAATGCCAATGAGAAAAATCCAATAGTGTTTGGGGGATAAATATTACTAAAATGTAATGGAAGGAAATGGTCATCATTAGATTTCATCAAAGAAACAACTTGTAGGAAATGGCCATCATTAGATTTCACTGTGAGTACTACCAGCCAATAGCCATTAGTAACGCTACAATAAGAATCTTCCCTCCCATTTTGAATATGCATTTTTCTATATTAAGGTTGTGTTTTTAATTCCCACTTTATTCTCCTTTGCAAGCCACCCTCAACCTACACTCTTAAATATTTCTTTTTGAATTTGAATATTTGGAAAATTATTAATGCCCAAATATTCAAATTCAAAAAGAAATTTTTAAGAGTGTAGGTTGAGGGTTGCTTGCAGAGGAGAATAATAGGGGAATTAAAAACACAAACTTAATATAGAAAAATACAAATTACAAATGAGGGGAAGATTCCAATTGTAGTGTTACTAATGGTTGTTGGTTGGCAGTGATCACAAGAAAATATAACGATAGACAAAGAAAACACAATAATAATCTTTTTCGTGTTGATTATCTACAAATACATTTCAAAAGTTTTTTAAAAAGTTAAATAAAATAAATTACAATTAAATTAATCAATTATATTGAATACCTTTGTCATTTGATTCATGTTCCATGGATGGGAATTGGTTTTCCTTATTTCTATACTTTTCTTTAACTCTATCATCTAACCTCTGATGACAAAAGAATTTAAGTAATTCACATATGGCTTTAAAGATTACCACACTCATTTCTCTAAAATTGGATATATGAAAATAACCATTGATGAAACCACATAACCAATGCATTGTAGAATGAAATAAAACTCATGGAAACCATGATTCTACACAAATTGTGTCTGCTGTCCAAATGATGATGAGAAAAATAGGTAGAGTTTGGGGGACAGATATTATGAAAATGTAACGGAAGGAAATGGTCATCGCTAGATTTCATCAAAGCAACAACTCATAGGTAATGACCATCATTAGATTTCACTGTGAGCACTACTAGCTAGCAGCCATTAGTAATGCTACAATTGGAATCTGCCTTCTTGTTTGGAATCTAGATTTTTCTCTATTAAATCCCACGTTCTTCTCCTCTGTGAGCCACCCTCAACCTGCACTCTTAAATAATTCTTTTTGAATTTGAATATCTGGGCATTACTGATTTTCCCTTCATGGTTTATTTTATCAAGTATATATATTATATACATATATATCTATACATTTTACAATTCACAATTACATACATATATATAGGCTGGAACCACAAAGGAAAAATCATTAATGCCCATATATTCAAATTCAAAAAGAAATATTTAAGAGTGCAGGTTGAGGGTGGTTCACAGAGCAGAAGAACATGGGAATTAAAAACACAAAATTAATATAGAAAAATGTAGATTCCAAATAGGAGGGTAGATTCCAATTGTAGTGCTACTAATTGTTGTTGACTGATACTATTCATAGTGAAATCTAATGGCAAAGAAAGAGGACACAATAATAATCTTTTTTTGTTGATAATCTGCAAATACATTTCAAAAGTTGTTTAAAAAATTAAATAAAATAAATTTAAATTAAATTAATCAAGTATATTGAACATCTTTGTCAATTGATTCCTTTTCCATGGATGCACATTAGTTTTCTTTATTTCTATACTTTTCCTTAATTCTATCATCTTATCTCTAATGACAAAAGAATTTGAGTAATTCACATAAGGCTTTACAATTTTCCATACTCCTTCCTCTAAAACTGCATATATGAAAATAGCCATAGATGAAACCACATAACCAATGCATTGTAGAATGAAATAATACTCATGGAAACCATAACAAATGACTTACCTCAAGATTCTACATAAATTGTGTCCACTATGAAAATACTAATGAGAAAAATCTGGTAGTGTTTGGGGGATAAATATTATGAAAATGTAATGGAAGGAAATGGTCATCATTAGATTTCATCAAAGCAGTAACTCATAGGAAATTTCCATCATTAGATTTCACTATGAGCACTACCAGCCAACAGCCATTAGTAACACTACAATTGGAATTTTCCCTCCTATTTAGAATTTGCATTTTTTTATATTAAGGTTGTGTTTTTAATTCCCACGTTCTTCTCCTATGTGAGCCACCTTCAAGCTGCAATCTTAAATATTTCCTTTTGAATTTGAATATCTGGGAATTAATGATTTTCCCTTTGTGGTTGATTTTATCTTATATATTATATACATATATATCTATATACATTTTACATTTTGCAATTACATACATATATAAATAAAGGCTTGAACCATGAAGGGAAAATCATTAATGCCTAGATATTCAAATTGAAGAAAAAATATTTAAGAGTGTAGGTTGAGGGTGGATCGCAGAGGAGAAGAAGATGGGAATTAAAAACACAACCTTAATATAGAAAAATGTCGATTCCAAACGAGAGGGTAGATTCCAATTGTAGTGTTACTAATGGTTGTTGGTTGGCAGTTCTAATAGTGAAATCTAATGGCAGATAAAACATACACAATAATAATCATTTCTGTGTCGATTATCTGCAAATAAATTTCAAAAGTTGTTTAAAAAATTAAATAAAATAAATTTAAAGTAAATTAATCAATTATATTGAATACCTTTTTCATTTGATTCGTGTTCCATGGATGGGGATTGTATTTCATTATTTCTATACTTTTCTTTAACTCTGTCATCTAATCCATGATGAAAAAAGAATTTAAGTAATTCCCATAAGGCTTTAAAGATTGTCATACTCCTCTAAAACTGTATATATGAAAACAACCATAGATGAAACCACATAACCAATGCATTGTAGAATGAAATAAAACTCATGGAAACCATCACAAATAACTTACCTCAAGATTTTGCATAAATTGTGTCTGCTATCAAAATGTTGATGAGAAAAATCTGGTAGTGTTTAGGGGATAAATATTATGAAAATGTAATGGAAGGAAATGGTAGTCATTAGATTTCATCAAAGCAGTAACTCATAAGAAATGGCCATCATTAGATTTCACTGTGGGCACTTCCAGCTAGCATCCATTAGTAACACTACAATTGGAATTTCCCCTCTTGTTTGGAATCTGCATGTTTCTATATTAAGGTTATGATTTTAATTTCCACGTTCTTCTCCTCTACGAGTCGCCCTAAACCTGCACTCTTAAATATTTCCTTTTGAATTTGAATATCTTTGTATTAATGATTTTCTAATCGTGGTTGATTTTATCATATATATATTATATACATACATATCTATACATTTTACATTTGACAATTACATACATATATATATATAGGCTAGAATCACGAAGGGGAAATCATTAATGCCCAAATATTCAAATTCGAGAAGAAATATTTAAGAGTGCAGGTTGAGGGTGGCTCACAAAGGAGAAGAACATGGGAATTAAAAACACAAACTTAATATAGAAAAATGCAGATTCCAAATGGGAGGGAAAATTCCAATTGTAGCATTACTAATGGTTTCTGGTTGTAAGTGCTCATAGTGAAATATAATAGCATAGATCACAGACATAGTAATAATCTTTTTGGTGTTGATTATCTACAAATACATATCAAAAGTTGTTTACAAAATTAAATAAACTAAATTTAAATTAAATAAATCAATTATATTGAATACCTTTGTCATTTTATTTTTTTCCATGGATGGGCATTGGTTTTCTTTATTTCTATACTATTATTTAACTCTATCATCTCATCTCTAATGACAAAAGAATTTAAGTAATTGACATAATTCTTTAAAGATTGTCATACTCCTTCCTCTAAAACCGCATTTATGAAAATAACCATAGATGAAACCACATAGCCAATGTGTTGTAGAATGAAATAATATGCATGGAAACCATCACAAATAACTTATCTCATGATTCTACATAAATTGTGTCCACTATCAAAATGCCAATGAGAAAAATCTAATAGTGTTTGGGGGATAAATATTATGAAAATGTAATGGAAGGAAATGGTCATCATTAGATTTCATTGTGAGCACTGCCAACCAACAACCATTAGTAACACTACAATTGGAATCTTCCCTCTGATTTGGAATCTACATTTTTCTATATTAAGGTTGTGTTTTTAATTCCCACATTCTTCTCCTCTGCGAGCTGCCCTCAATCTGCACTCTTAAATATTTCTTTTTGAATTTGAATATTTGGGCATTAATGATTTTCCCTTCGTGATTTATTTCATCTTATATATATTATGTACATATGTATCTATACATTGTACATTTCATAATTACATACATATATATATATAGGCTTGAATCATGAAGGGAAAATCATTAATACCTAGATATTCAAATTCAAAAAGAAATATTTAAGTGTGTAGGGTGAGGGTGGTTCATAGAGGAGAAGAACTTGTGAATTAAAAACACAACCTTAATATAGAAAAATGTAGATTCCAAATGGGAAGGAAGATTCCAATTGTAGTGTTCACAGTGAAATCTAATGTTAGAGAAATTAGACACAATAATAATCTTTTTCATGTCGATTATTTGCAAATATAGTTCAAAATTTGTTTAAAAAATTATATAAAATAAATTTAAATTAAATTAATCAATTATATTGAATACCTTTTTCATTTGATTCATGTTCCAGGGATGGGCATTGGTTTTCTTTATTTCTATACTTTTCGTTAACTCTGTCATCTAATCTCTGATGACAAAAGAATTTAAGTAATTCCCATAGGAATTTAAATATTGCTATACTCCTTCCTTTAAAACTGCATATATGAAAACAACCATATATGGAACCACATAACCAATGCATTGTAGAATGAAATAAAACTCATGGAAACCATCACAAATGACTTACGTCAAGATTCTGCATAAATTGTGTTCGCTATCAAAATGTTGATGAGAAAAATATGGTAGTGTTATGGGGATAAATATTACAAAAATGTAACGGAAGGAAATGGTCATCATTAGGTTTCATGCCCTCCATCAGCCCTTAGTAACACTACATTTGGACTATGCCCTCCCGTTTGGAATCTACATTGTTTCTATATTAAGGTTGTGTTTTTAATTCCCACATTCTTCTCCTCCGCGAGCCACCCTCTATCCGCACTTCTAAATATATTTATTTTTGAATTTGAATATCTAGGCATTAATTATTTTCCCTTCATGGTTGATTTTATCTTATATATATTATATACACATATATCTGTACATTTTTCATTTTACAATTACATAAATATATAGGTTGGAACAACAAAGGGAAAATCATTAATGCCCAGATATTCAAATTAAAAAAGAAATATTTAAGAGTGTAGGTTGAGGGTGGTTCATAGAGTAGAAGAACGTGGGAATTAAAAACACAAACTTAATATAGAAAAATTTAGATTCTAAACGTGAGGGCATATTCCAATTGTATCGTTACTAATGGTTGTTGGCTAGTAGTGCTCACAGTGAAATCTAATGGCAGAGAAAGCATACACAATGATAATCTTTTCCATGTCGATTATCTGCAAATACATTTCAAAAGTTGTTTAAAAATTAAATAAAATAAATTTAAATTAAATTAATCAATTATATTGAATACCTTTGTCATTTGATTTATGTTCCATGGATGGGCATTAGTTTTCTCTATTTTTATACTTTTCTTTAACTTTGTCATCTAATCTATGATGACAAAATAACTTAAGTAATTCACATAAGGCTTTAAAGACTGTCGTACCTTCCTCTAAAAATACATATATGAAAACAACCATAGATGAAACCACATAACCAATGCATTGTAGAATGAAATAAAACTCATCGAAACCATAAAAATGACTTACCTCAATATTTTGCACAAATTGTGTCCATTGTTAAAATGCCGATGAGAAAAAATTGGTAGTGTTTGGGGGATAAATATTACGAAAATGTAATGGAAGGAAATGGTCATCATTAGATTTCATCAAAGCAACAACTTGCATGAAATGGCCATCATTAGATTCCACTATGAGTACAACCAATAACCATTAGTAACACTACAATTGGAATCTGCCCCCCCATTTTGAATCTACATTTTTCTATATTAAGGTGTGTTTTTAATAACCACATTCTTCTCCTTTACGAGCTGCCTTCAACTTGCACTCTTAAATATTTCTTTTTGAATTTGAATATCTAGAAAATCATCAATGTCTAGATATTCAAATTCAAAAAGAAATATTTAAGAGTGCAGGTTGAGGGTGGCTCACAGAGGAGAAGAACATGGGAATTAAAAAAACAAACTTAATATAGAAAAATACAGATACCAGATGGGAGGGTAGATTCCAATTGTAGCATTACTAATGGTTGTTGGCTGGTAGTGCTCACAGTGAAATATAATAATAGAGAAAGTAGACACAATAATAATCTTTTGCATGTTGATTATCTATAAATACATTTCAAAAGTTGTTTAAAAAGTTAATAAAATAAATTACAATTAAATTAATCAATTATATTGAATAACTTTGTCATTTGATTCTTGTTCCATGGATGGGAATTAGTTTTCTCTATTTCTATATTTTTCTTTAATTCTATCATCTAACCTCTAATGAAAAAATAATTTAAGTAATTCACATAAGGCTTTAAAGATTACCATACTCCTTCCTCTAAAACTGCATATATGTGTAGAAGAGGGGGATTCACTGCTCATGAGTCCTCTTCATTTAGAGAGCCTCACGGGGAGGACTTGTTGGAAAAAAAAGGACAAACAACTGAGAGGGGGGGTGAATCAGTTGTCATAGAATATTAAAACTTTTCAAACCTTACTTTACTTAATCTCATATCTAATGAATGAATAATAAACCATGAACAATCAACACATCAGAAAAATAGAGAACACCAAGATTTTTACATGGAAACCCTGTTAAGGGAAAAACCACGGTGGATGTTAGTCCACAATATTATACCCTGTTAAAAGTATAATGAGAAAATAATGGTAATGCACATGAAATCAAGCACACTACTCAAATACAAGAGGGATCACTTTCCAACAATACAGTAATATGGATTAGATCCACAAAGTATGAACTGAAAGAATAACTTCTACACAAGCCTAATTACAGCTCCAATTAAGTACAGAAAAACCTTCTTCACTCTTTGCTCAACCTTCTTCTCACTCTACTCTGCAATCGAATGATAGGAACACTATTCGCACATCTGCACTTTCTCTGGCATACATTTGATCTAATGCACACACTAACTTCTCTCAAACAATCACTCTTATATATCCACAACATGAGATTTCAACAACTTAGTTGGCTAGAAAATATAAAGCATATTTTCAAAGTCGGCCAAATCACAAATAAATTTGCAATGCAAATCCACCAAGGTCGGCCACAACATACTGGAGACCAAAATTAACAACTCCAACACAAAAATATTTTAATTAATTCCACCTCGAAGATCCACAACATGCTACTACCATCATGTCGGCCAAGAACATGAAAGACCGAACATACAGCGAAAAATATTTTACCATAAACACACTGATGAATGTGGACATACCAAAAAGATAGAGCATGATCTCGAAGCATCTAGAAACATCAAGAACTAATAGAGAAACATCCACAGCACTAGAAACATAC
>VDFB02301735.1:0-19921 GCA_007258455.2 Sequoia sempervirens | reverse complement strand
TTCTAGAAAGATTCATAGAACCTAAGTAAACTTAAGATGTGAATAGGACCCTAGTTGAATTGATGCACACCAACAATAATAGTAGCTCAATATTGGATAATAAAATGGAAACATAATTTTGGCATGGATATGAAGTGATGAAAAATGAAGAAGAGACACATTTATTTATAAATTTAACATTGTAAAAACCAAGGGCCAAGATCCAAATTTTGATGGAGGGTTGAGATTTGTAGATTGAAATGAGATTGAGGAGGTGTAAGGGCAGGATTCTCACATGTGTGAGCAAGATGGTGAGTTTGAGATTGTTAGTGTAGGTTTTTATTTTCCTAGTGGGATAATTTATTTTCTTGTAGTTATAGGTTTATTCTACACAATTGTTAAGCATTCTCAAGATAATAAAGTGAGATTCTCATTTATTAACTAGGAGGTATACTGATGAGTTGTCTCTCACCCTTTAAGGGTGGAGCATTTAATTTTTCATCACTTTATTTAATGTTGGTGGTTATTGGTGGTCAATTCTCATTGGTTGTTTTTCTACCTCCATCCTCTCCTTAGTTCTCCATAAACTCGCTACTTAGCTTTATATTTTATATCTTGGAAGCTCTTAATGCAATTTTTTCATCCTAACATTGCATAATCTCTTAAAGTTCTGGTTTTCATTATTTATGTTTTTCCAATTTATTTAACTTTGATATTCTTTAAAAAGTTCCTTAGGTTATTCAATCTATTTTAGATTTCTAACATGGTATTAGAGATTTTTTTTTGAGAAATCTAAGTTCTTAGATCCCTAATTGAGATATTGAGATTTTCATGTAAAAATCTTGTAAATTCTCATATGCTATTCTCTTGTGTTTTGGACAATCTTGAGAATAAAAAATGGTTTGCAAAGATTTAATAACCTCTTCATATTGCATATGTGGTTTGTGAGATCTGGGTGATTGTAGTATTTCTATTTATATTGGTAGTAGTTTTCACTATTCCAACATGTCCAGGAGGCTTGAGAAAGTCAATATTGGCTTTTATTTCATTCAATTTAGAGATCATTTGATATAGTTGCAAACTGATGTTTGAAGCTTAGCTCTAGTGATTTTTTTTTTTATTGGAGCATTTTCAGCCCAAAAAAATCTTGCCATTATGTTCAAATGACCCACAAACCTCTATTTTCATCTAAATTTGTCCATTTTAGATGAATTTGGTTTTTGGAAAAATTTAATTTTGCTAGGAGGGCCATCACTATAGGCTAAATTCAACCATTCAAAAAAATCAAAACTTTTTGCCACAGTGTCATTTTTTGCAAATGAGATATACTCGTAAATCTAGAGAAGAGCACTTTCCATCCATAGAGGTATTTCGAAGAAATTTTTCCATTTTCAGTCAGAGAATACAGGTTGAAGCTGTTTATTGCAAATTTCTTCAAAAAATCATCTTTCATCCAAGAGGTCTTTTTTGGAAATGAATAGGCATTAGAAAGGAATTGAAGAGCACTACATAGCTATAAGGCTATTTTTTCTAGATTTTGTCTCATGTTCATTTTGTATCGAAATTTATAATTTTTGTTATTTTGAGCCTATTAAGCATTGTATCTTAGAAAAAACTTTGTAAGCTACACACTAAACTATAAAGTGTCAACCTTATAATATTTGGGGGTGATTTTTGATAGTAGTGAAATGGGTGGGGATGTTTTGGAATTCTTGTGTTCACTTTCTTTTTGCACTTCTCTTTTGCATCTCTTCATCGTGTCTCAAACAACAGTTCCAATTCTAACTACATACAACTATTTTGAGTGGAAGTCTAAAATGCAACTTAAATTAAGAAGTCTTGGTTTGCATAGAATAACAATAGGAATAGAAAAAGAACCTACTAAAGATGAAGAAAAGCCTAAGTGGTTTAATAGATGTTATGAAGCATATGGAGCATTGTGTTCTTTGTATCTCCTGATTTTCTCTTTCATATTGAATCTTTGAATACTCCAAATAAAATCATGAGTTGGCGGATTATCTTGTTGACAATTATAATAATATTTTAAAAAAATATCTCATTGAATAAGTTACCAAACTCCCTTGCAACTTTGATAAAACAAAATTTGACCAAATTCTTCTTCATGAATCACCTCCCCTTGTAGTTGAAGATCCTTGGTGATATACATCGAAAGAAACACATGACATTTTTGGTTCTCACATTCAAAAAAAGTAGAGGGTATTATACCACCACAAAATCCTTATCATGGTCATGTTTTATCTCCTAATCTAGATCCATAAAACCAAATCCTTCATTCCATCCTTAAGAATCAAAAAAATACAAATACATCTAATCAAAAGAATACATCTTCAATCCATGTTTCATATCCAAATCAATTTGTCACATCCCCCATAATTACCATTTCATCCCAAATATCTCATCAATATGTTCCTACCTTATCAAATCCACCTCAATCCTAACTTCCACCTAGTTCAAATGTCATATACTCACTTCCACTTCTAAACATTTCTCAAAATTTTCTAACCCACATTATAGTTGCATCATGCATGTCTTATCATTCAAATTCATATAAACCCACATCATATTATTAAACCAATTCTCATCAAACCAATATTCCTCCATTCACATTATATTACTCAAACTATTAATCCAATCAAACTAGTGCACTACCACTCACATCATATCAATCCAATTAGAAACTCAACCATGGCACAAATCCACCATTAACATCATATCAATCAAGTCATAAATTAGTTGGTTTATATACAAATACTATTTAATCCATTCTCCAACAACCCCCACATTTTGGATCTATCAACTATATAGCTCCTAATCCACCTACCCCAATAACTTCCTTTAATCAAGAGTGGTAAGAGATGAAAAACACTCTTAGGGGTTATAAAGTGGAACTATGAATCAACAAAAATAATGCAATTTTGATTTAAGTATCACAATAATACCATTTCCTCCTAGCTTTGAAGTTCCTAAATTTGATAAAAAAATATAAAAGAAAGGGACACCCTCGTGATCTTGTAAAATAGTTCTTCATGGCTTTTCAAGAGGTCTCTTATAGTCACATTTACTTGTTAATAACTTTCCCTCAAATTTTATGGGGTCAAGAATTGGAGTGTTCCATGCACCTACCTCCAAGATCTATCACTACTTTGTTGAATTATCTAATAATTTTGTTGCACATTTTTCTTATAATATCAAGCATGAATTTAAAACTCTAGAATTATGTAATGCTAAGTGACGAAATGGTAAAACTTATTCTTCCTATTTACAATGATAAAGGGGTCTCACAAGTCAATTCCCTTGGCCCATACTAATAAAGAAACTCGCCACTATATTTTTTTAAAATATTAATCCATAAATTATATTTCATCTCTAATTTGACTATGTTTCCACATTTGATGAGATTATTGAAAAAGGGGTCACTATTTACAAAGTTCTTATCTCTAAAGGTCGAGTCAAAATATACACGGAAGATAATAATCAATATATGAGAAGCCTAAATTTTTGGATAAGAACAAAAATGTTTTTGATTAGTTAAGCAGGTATTTTGAAATGGCCCTAATCTCTTTTACATCATGAAAGATTTAACAAAAAGGCTAGCAGGACAAGGAACAACCATCATATGAGATAGCCCAAAAGGACAACCAAAAATATAACCAAAAAATAGAGTGAAACACAACAAGGGATACCATCCCACAAAACTAAGTCAAGGTGGTTTAAAGAATTGTTCCAAATATTTTTGTTGAATCGTAATACAAGGATTCCTCTCCACCAAATTTTTTAGCTTTTTGTTATAAGGGGCGGAAACAAGACCACCATTAGAATTAGCCAAGCCCAAAGAATCAACAAAGGGTCCAACTTAGAGGGTTCTTCAACAACATCTTTCTGAATCTCTTGACATATAGTGGAGCCTTCCACAACATTTGTCACCTTTTCCTTTTTCTTCCAAATAGTGTGTTGTTTCTTCTCCTTTGAGCAAGTAAAGGAGGCATGACCCACTTTACCACAAGAAAGACAAATAATTAGAGAGACTTCATAATCAACATGTTGTACCCACTTACCAAATTTAGAGGATAAAGTAATCTTAGTGGGAAGAATATAGTTATTCTCCACTAACACACAAAATCTAGCAGCCAATAGATGCTTCATTGATTTGGTGACCTTATCCATGGTACAATATTGACCAAACGAATTAGTAATACACATGAAAATCTATTCATTCCAAAACTCCAAAGGTAGCCCTGGAAAACAAACCCAAATAGGAAACTTAAAGTGTCCCATCATTGGGTTCCAGCTAAGAATCAAAATTTAGAGGCAAAGCCAGGCTGAGCCAGAAACGGGAGCCCTCGAAGGACCAATGCCGGTTGAAGCGAGAAGCATTCTTGCACAAATTCTCAGATGCACTAGCCAACCCATCAGTGGGAGGCTAAAAAACCGAAGGGATCAAGGGGGAACTAGCATGAGATTCAAAAAGAGGAGGATAAATAGCATCCCCCTCTTCAACTATAGGGAGAAGAAATCCCTTTTTAAGACCCATCATAGGTTTGGGAGCAGGAACAACCATCATAAGAGAAGGGTTTGAAGCCCCAGGAGAAACAACCTCACTAGCAAGAGAAGCAACCACCCACCCTTGAGCTCCAGTACCAACATAGACCAAGCCTTCATTCTTTTGCAAGCTAAAGAAACCTCCCCACTCAGATAAGGGGAAACAGGAGCAACAGGAGTGGGATCCTCTACTCCATAAGTGCTCTGTAGAAAACAATCCTGAAAAATAGGCACATTTTGAGTAAGGAAACCCTTACATATCCCAGAAAAAGGAGAATGAGACTCCTCCACATTCTTCCCTACTTCCTCACATGCCCATGACTTCCTACGAGCTTCTAAGAGAATATCAATTAGGAACTCATCTTCCTCATTAAGAAGATCATACTTAGACCCAATATCTTAGCCAGATTCGTCACAAGAAAAAGGGGAAAAAAATTCTTCAAGGGTGCACAGATCCTCATCTAAAACAACAACATTTTCCAACTCCTAGCCTTTATGAGCTTGGAAACCCACCTCTTTAGCTTCCACATCAGAGCTATCAAAGCTTGTAGCAAAACCATCATCACCAAAAATAGAGTCTCCTCTGCTGCCAACAAACCCACTGGAGGAGCCAACCAGGGTTTGGGAGAGCACATATCCTCCCACAAAGACCTCTGCTCCATCACCAACACTAACCTCTTCAACCTCCACGACTCCATCAACATATTCGTCCTCATCTTCATCTTCAACACACACCACATCAATGGTTCACCGCCTCTTCAGACCATACTTCCTCGCTGCACCGTTTCCCTTACTCTTCCTTGCTGCACTCGCTTTGCTCCTTGCTGCTCCATTATTTTCTGCACTCACTTCATTCCTCATTGCTCTCGTTGCTCCATTCATAGACATTGTGTGATTTATAATGGTTTGTTAATGCAAATGGAGTGGTTAAGAACAAAAATGTTGTAAGTGATGGAATCACTGATTTAAAACATATTCAAACAACTTGATTCTCGCAAGAATATAAAGTTGTCCAAACCATTCAACAAACTAACAACATCACTATTCCATAAATTCAATTGAAATAAGATACTAATCCAAGACGTAAGTATGCATACTTAGTGGAACCTATGAAATTTGTAAGCTCAACTATATGAAGACGTGGTAGCAATTCTTGTCACAAGACCTTTTGATGAAAATAAACCCAAGCCTACTTGGTATAAATAAAATGAATATTGTGAGTACTATTGTGTTTAAGGCCACTCCACAAGTAAGTGTATGAAGCTTAAAAAATATATCTGAGATCTTATAGATCATGGAGATATTAAAATCAAACGGAACTCATCCACTTCATTGAATGAAAAATTGGGTATATATCAAAACCCTTTTCTCAAACATGACCAAGGTCATTCCCATAATAATCATATTAATCACATAAATTTTAATAAATATTCATCCTCTAATTTCCATGATTTTATTGTAGGACATATTAAACAATTAGACACATAAGTTGCTACCATTAAGATTAGAACCTCTAACTATATTGTCAATAGAAGATACGATAAATTTACTATCTCAAAATGCCCTTCACCATCATCCTCCACACAAGCTATACAATATAACCTTTTAGACCATATGGAAAAGCTCCTACATATATATCCATCTTGGAGTTACCTTAAGCATACCCTATTCATAGAGATATATTGAATCATGCTTTACAAGAATCTAAAGTACCCAAAACCAATGACCTTGTATAGTTTCAAGCTCTTGTAGTCCATATTTTATCCACTCATCAACTATCCTTTAGTTAGAATGGCATTCCTCTTATCAAACCATATCACACCAAATCCCTTTATATTAAAGCATTTACTACTAGACACAAAGCCAAAAGAGTCATCTTGGATAATAAGTATAGCTTAAATTTGTGCACTTTGATACTTATCAAATATTTGGTATACTCTATGGATAACCTAGAGCCATATCTCATTGCTATCAAGGATTATGATAACACAAAAGGGAAATTAGAATGGACTATCTATCTTCTTACTCGAGTGGGAGATATTTTGTAGAAAACTACTTGTCATTTTATCAATCTTGACAAGGTTCTTGTAACATCCTTCTTGGTCATACATGGATCCATGCTATGAAAATTGTTCAATCTAATTATCATCAAAGTTTGAAATTCCCACATAATTGTATTGAGGTTACCATTCATGTTGATCCACAACCCTTTGAGTATTGTACAATAATAGAGACCACTTATTATAAATTTAACCATTATCCTAGAACTAATATTCACATTCACGCCAAGAGCAAAGCATACTCCTCCTATATTGATCTTGATACCCTTGCATCCACATCTTTCAAATCCCTTATCAAACTTAAGGTCAAGACCATTAACACAAGTTATGGAGAATAATATTTGCATAACACCTTCCATGTTGGAAAATTGCCTCTCTCTACATGATATTATGGTCATCCTCAAAATTGATCTCAAATACACCAATAATATTCAAAGTGGATCTACTATATTCATGTCAAAAATTAGATTTTTATATGACACACAAATAAATGATCCCATTGATGCATCACTATACAAAGATTAAAGAGAGTTTGTGCATAGATATTTAGAACATATATTTCAAAAATATTGGTATATATGTGAAAATTACAAGGGTAAATTCTTAGGCCTATATGAGAAAATTATTCTAAAGCCAATTCAAGTACAAAACTATGCTCAATATAAAGGGTTAGGATACATGTCTCCTAGTGAGGAAACTATTGCACTTAGTGTAGCTTTAAAGAGTGCAGAGGAAACCTCTAATGATATTTAAAACATCAAGGGATAGACCATTATTTCATTTTTTGAAGATTCAGATATTAATAACCTCATCCATAAAACTTATATATCTACCATGGACCAACCACTATAATATCATGAACTAATTGATTAGGACCAAGAATACCTCATGTATTTAGACATGTTTCAAAATGATGAGGCATTTGTCAAATTCTTGGGACTCCATGATGGTATCCAAAAAGGAAATCATAAAAAAAATTTAAATCCAAGTCCCCTAGTGAAAACCTCTTTGAGGTATTGTTTGACACATAAAAAGTAAAAATAAAAGATGTGTCTAGTTAGAAAAAACTCTTTGAAGGATCATTAGACAAGGAAATAACCTTCCCTTGGCACATCCACAATAGCAATAATTCTCCATAGTCTTGGTTGAATAGTCTAGGAATAAAGGATAATTAAAAAATTATATACATAGTTTCATCCTTAGATACTATATAATAATAGAGGACTTCATCGATCTTGTGAAATAGACTTGATAGTTTTACTTGGTCATATGTCAACATACCTATATTGGACATCTCTCTTGTGGTTCACCACATTGTGGTTCCTCCTAATGCTTAACTAATAAAGAAAAAAACTATGTAAGATGCATCCTCAAATTTTTTTCCTCGTCAAAGAAGAAAAACATAAACTATTAGATGTTGGATTCATACACTTGATTGATTATTCTAAATGGATATCTAATGTGGTTTGAGTGAATAAAAAACTAAAATCAACTTGTATTTGTATTGACTTTAGGGATCTTAATAAGGCTTGTTCAACAAATGATTTTCCTCTCCCCAACATTAACATTATTGTTGATATCATAGTTGGTCATATAATTCTATCACTTATGGATGATTTTTTGGGATACAATCATATCAAAATCACTATTGAGTACCAACAAAAAACTAATTTTATAACTCCTTGGGGTAATTTCTTTTATTAGTTGATACCTTTTGGGTTGAAAATTGTTGGCTACTACTAGAGGGTAATGATAGTTATATTGCATGACATGCTCCATCATATTATAAAATATTCTATCAATGAAATTTTGGGAAAATAAAAAATAAGAGAACATCCTCATGTCCTTGAATGTATAATTGATCACTTGAGAAAATACAATGTACACCTTAGTCCCAAGAAACATGTCTTTGGCATAACAATAGGAAAACTATTGGGCTTTACCATATCTCAATGTGGTATAGAGCTTGATATTTCTAAGGTTGTAGCTATCATGAATATTCTACCTCTTGAAAATTTAAAACAAGTTTGTAATCTACAAGGAAAGTTACAAGCCATTTGAAGGTTTATAGTTCAACTTGCCAATAAATATTTCCCATTTTTCCATCTTCTCAAAAAGAATAATAATTTTCAATGGGATGACTCTTGCCAAAAATATTTTGATAAGTTCAAAGAATATCTAACATCAACAACAATTTTATGCCTCCTATATCAAATAAGCCTCTATTTTTTCACATACTAGCTACACTAGTTGCTTTGGGATCACTTTTAAACAACATGATGAATAGGTTTGTGAGGATGCAATCTATTACATTAGTTGAACACTTGTGGGATATGAGATTCACTATTCAGCCATGGAATGTGCATGTTTACTTATTATTTTTTGTAAATAAAAAATTATGACATTACATGCTTAGTAATAAAAAAAATCTCATTTCTAAAATTGATCCACTAAAATACTTGTTATCCATAATTTCCCTCATAGGTTGTATGGATAATTGAGTAATATTGTTGAGTGAATTTTATAATGATATGTAGATCAAAAAGAGATTAAGGGATAGGTACTTGTAGACCAATTGGCTAAAGTACCTCTCACAAATAACCATCCACTAGTAACAAAATTTCTTGATGAGTCTATCTTTATTGTCAAATAACGTTCTATACAAAAACTATATTTTAATGGTTCTTGTACTAGTTACATGTCTGGCACTATAATTTTGTTTATCACACCTCAAGGAGACTTCATATTGAAAGTATTTATATTAGGCTTCATATGCACAAATAACATCACTAAATATGAAGCTTTGCTTATCAATCTTAGAATAATAATTCAATAAAAAATTCAACATCTCTTTTTTTATGGAGATTCTTGGTTGATAATAAAAAATGGTAATGCTGAATATTAGACAAAATATGATAAATTAATCCCTTGCAAATGAAAGGTAGACAATTTCAAGCAATATATTACACATTTAGTTTGAATAAGTATCTTGTCTTCATAATTGAGCTGTAAATATTGTGGATACAATTGGATCTCTCTTAGATATGCCTTAAACTAGTCAACATTGTGATTTCTTGGTTGAGAAACTCTTAATATCCATGTATGATGTCCTATATTTTGAATTTGTATGCAAACTTGTTGGTCTTGATTCACCTTGGTATCATGATATTTATGCATACCTCTATGATCAAACTTTGCCACTTAACCTTTCACACACCCAACATAAAACCTTTCTCCAATGCACATCCTATTTCACTATCCTTGGTGATAATTTATATTGAAGAGGATTTGATGGTTCCTTACTTAGGTTTCTACATATAATATAAGCTAATATTTCACTTAAATACATTAAAAATAGTATTTGCAGTGCTCACACTAGTGGCATGATCTTAGCTAAGAAGCTTCTACATACATGTTATTATTGGCCTACAATGGAACATAATGCTTGCTAATATTTTAAATGGTGTCTTGTTTGTCAAAAAATAGGAGACTAAATTCATGCACTAGGACAAGATCTACGACCTATTACTAATCCTTGGCTTTTTCTTAGTGAGACCTCAATCTCATTAGTAAGATTCATCCCTCTCTTTTATGGTCACAAAATTATTGTCACCACCTTTGAGTATTACACTAAGTGGGCCAAATCCACCCCTCTTACCTACACCATTGCATTTAAAATAACACCAGTTGGCATACCATAATACTGAATTCGCCATCATTGTCTTAGAAAATGATACATCATTTAAAAATCGTGAATTCCACATCCTCTATGAACACTTTCATATCTAACACTACTAGTCAACCCCCTACTATCCATAAACAAATGACTGAGCTAAATAGATAAAATAAACCTTGATCAAAATCCTTAAGAAAATCATCAATTCTACTAATCATGATTGAAATCTCCATCTTTATCCTATCTTATGGGCTTACAACATAAGAATCTACACTCCTATCAGTGTTGCCCCATATTCTTTAGTCTTCGGTGTTGAAGAAATCTTGATGATTGAGATTGAATTACCATCATTGTACATCTCTTTGCATGACCTTTTTGATGATGATGAATATAGGATTTCCAAAGAACATGAGCTTGAATTATTAGATGACTGGAAACTCAATGCCTTATCATTTATGAGATTATTAAAATAATCTCTATAGAAGTTATAACAAAAAAATTAAAAGTTTATAATTTGAGATTGGTGATCTTGTCCTTAAGAAAAATCATTGGAACTCTATTCAAGACCATGAAAAGAAAGGATAATTTTATCATAATTGGCTAGGACCAATTATATTATAGTCATCAAAGGATCAAGTGCATATCAATTAGCTACTTAGGATTTCCAAATGCTTGATAAAATTTGAATATCATACATATCAAATGATTATATGCTTAGTCTATAGATTATTCTAGTAAAAAATAAAAAATAATAAGAAAAAAAAAGGGAAAAATATTCTCTAGAGAAAATCACTTTTGTGGCATCTTGGACAAGTACCATGGTGAAAAATTTCTCAAAGGAACTATGTGTATAGTTGGATTCTTTAATCCTTTAGGTCTCCTTCATGACACTTCCTCCTATTTTTATAGCATCCCATTTCATCGCTTAGTTTCCCACCTTATTCTTAGTCCTTTCCACTTCATCATGTTTCATCATGTTCTTGTATCCTATGTTGCAATAGATACTTGTGTCTTTCTTGGGAATAGATTTTTGAAATTGTCCCCTTGCTTCTTTAGCATCCTGGATGAGTCCCTTATTAGTCTATATTTTAATACACTCAAGTATATTGGTCACACACCTTATAACATTAGCACTCGACACATTGAACTATAAAAAAATATTTAATATTTATGTGACTTGGATAGTATAAGCCGATGAATTATCTATGAGAAGCTTATTACTAATCCTTAGCTCTTTTCATGAGTGAGACCTCAATCTCATTAGTAAGATTCATCCCTCTCTTTTATGGTCACAAAATTATTATCACCACCTTTGAGTATTACACTAAGTGGGCCAAATCCACCCCTCTTACCTACACCATTGGTAAAAATATTTTCAAATTTATCCTCCGCCATATTATTTGTCACTATGGAATTCCTACCATCATTGTCTTAGAATATGATACATCATTTAAAAATCGTGAATTCCACACCCTCTATGAATGCTTTCATATCTAACACTACTAGTCAACCCCCTACCATCCATAAACAAATGACTGAGCTAAATAGAAAAAATAAACCTTGATCAAAATCCTTAAGAAAATCATCAATTCTACTAATCATGATTGAAATCTCCATCTTTATCCTATCTTATGGGCTTACAACATAAGAATCTACACTCCTATCAGTGTTGCCCCATATTCTTTAGTCTTCGGTGTTGAAGAAATCTTGATGATTGAGATTGAATTACCATCATTGTACATCTCTTTGCATGACCTTTTTGATGATGATGAATATAGGATTTCCAAAGAACATGAGCTTGAATTATTAGATGACTGGAAACTCAATGCCTTATCATTTATGAGATTATTAAAATAATCTCTATAGAAGTTATAACAAAAAAATTAAAAGTTTATAATTTGAGATTGGTGATCTTGTCCTTAAGAAAAATCATTGGAACTCTATTCAAGACCATGAAAAGAAAGGATAATTTTATCATAATTGGCTAGGACCAATTATATTATAGTCATCAAAGGATCAAGTGCATATCAATTAGCTACTTAGGATTTCCAAATGCTTGATAAAATTTGAATATCATACATATCAAATGATTATATGCTTAGTCTATAGATTATTCTAGTAAAAAATAAAAAATAATAAGAAAAAAAAAGGGAAAAATATTCTCTAGAGAAAATCACTTTTGTGGCATCTTGGACAAGTACCATGGTGAAAAATTTCTCAAAGGAACTATGTGTATAGTTGGATTCTTTAATCCTTTAGGTCTCCTTCATGACACTTCCTCCTATTTTTATAGCATCCCATTTCATCGCTTAGTTTCCCACCTTATTCTTAGTCCTTTCCACTTCATCATGTTCTTGTATCCTATGTTGCAATAGATACTTGTGTCTTTCTTGGGAATAGATTTTTGAAATTGTCCCCTTGCTTCTTTAGCATCCTGGATGAGTCCCTTATTAGTCTATATTTTAATACACTCAAGTATATTGGTCACACACCTTATAACATTAGCACTCGACACATTGAACTATAAAAAAATATTTAATATTTATGTGACTTGGATAGTATAAGCCGATGAATTATCTTCTATCATGTCTTTCATCTCATATATTTTTTCCATCTCATATATTTTTTCCTATGTTGGATATCATTTTCCATAGTAGGCACCATCAATCTCATCACCATATTTTTCAACACTCTGGAAAGAGGTACATTGTTGTATGCTAGTTGGTTGTTTCTTTTTTTAAAATATTTGTTTCTCTTTTTTATCCCACCTCACACCTCCTCAAAGTCACCATGATCCTTTATATCTTGGTGTGTCTTGAATGGTGTAGATTGGGACATGATTTTATTTTTTCATGTGTTGTGCTTGTTTGGTTGTCCCATTATGGTACCCACCGAGGTCATTATACATCTCGTGATGTGCTAGGGCATCCTTTTTGGTTAATATTCTTCTTAGTCAATAATTTATGCACTTTACACATCATCACCATAGCCTTTATACCTTGGTGCATAACATTAGATGCTATATCAAACACCAAGTTTCTCACTCCATTTAGCATGACATCCTCCTTTCCATCCTAGATTTCTTTCCTCCTTCCCTTCAAGAGCCTACCCAAGTTATTTATACCCACCTATCCTCTCAAGTGGGAATTATCCCATACTTTCCATAAACCCCATCCATCATTTCCATCCTTCCTCATCCTAAAAGTATATTTTTTTTTACGGTAAGAGCATGTAGTTATATTAATATCAAAGAATATGTAATTACATAGAGTTTGTCAGCTATATGGAAAAGAAATCTTATGACATCTGGACAAACCAACTTCTTGAGTAGATATTTTTTTTAACCCCTTACAAAATGGTGCTTCCCATTATTATACTTTCTCCAACATGGCAAGATTATGGATCTTCAAATGCTAGCAATGCAACAACACACTCAACTTCTTCTAGGAAATCATGATTTTCTTCTCCTCTTGGTGCCAATCCTTCCTATGCAAATTCAAGAGCCTCTTGCATCTTACCATTGTGTATGAGTTCAATTATTTTTTGTCGTTGTAGATGGAAATATAACTAGGGATTCATGTCCAAAATCTTTGGATTTAAATTGTTGACCTTCTCAATAGCAGTTTTTGCATTGCCATATTGGATAGTTGTGTGCACTACCACTCAATTTGTTGTCATTCCAAGATCCATATAGTAACTAGTGCAGTAAGCATACTCCCTTTGATCAAGAACATCAAACACATGCACAGTGGACCATCGTAGGGACCACCAACCATGTCTCGTTGATAGCATGAAGTCACCCTGATATTGATCGGATGATCAGAGAATCACACGAGCATGTTATCTCGGAGGTATCGAGGAATCAAAGATTATGGTGCCCTTTATGCCTCTATCGGCTCTAATATCCTTAGAGACATAGGCTTAGATGTCAATATCACTGACCTCACAAAGGCATAACAGGCGATGGTACCTATCAGGTCTGGCACCATATGAACAATATGTTGTGTACACCTGACGTGCTAACAACCAAAAGCCTAGTACTCCAACTGCTGCCAACCCATTGTTCCATAGCTAGAACATGAAAGAATGTCTCGTCGATAAGCCAATTCCTCATAAAGTGGTACAATTACTATCATCATCAAATGTGTGTGTTGAAGAAGACCCCGCTTTCCTATCGAAAGATCAGGTAATAGACAATTTTGAAGGATGGAACCATTTAGGTGTGTGCAGTATTATCCTAAAAGTGTGATTGCTCGATAATATGGACTTGTGAGGACCCCCTTTGATGGACTCCAAAGGACTGACTATTATCGGAGGTTGGACTATTGGGTGATCGAGGAATCAGGTTAAAATTAGGTTCGGATCCCACAAGAAATTATAGGCTAAAACACCAGCTGATGCGACTTTCCGATAATGCAAAGGATGGGACCCTTTTTTATGAAACAAATACTTTGACGCTAATCATCGGGGATTGGCTGATCGGGTGTCCCATATACTACAAAACCTAAACTAAGTTCTGATGATGAGTTGAAACCCGACAAAATAATGCTCATGAAGTTTCAAAAATTAAAGGGGTAACAATAGGCTCCAATCGGGGATGAGGACTACAAAGGACAAAGCAAGGGACCTAAAATCTCAAGCGTGGACCAGTGCTTAAATCCATTGGGCAATGGATTCAAGGAGCACAGAGGAAAAAGAGCTAGAGCAAGCCAAAAACAAAATAAAACAGGAAAGAAAACTACTCTACCAGCACAACAAAACCCCTAATATGTACATGGAAGAAAGATCCTACCTCAAGTGGCTCTAGGATGATCATGCAAATCCATTCACTCACTAGGAGAAGTAACTACCAATGCAAAATAATGGTTGATGAATAAGGATCCCATACGCAACTAGCTGCCAACTTGTGATCAAATTGATAATAATGACATCATATAAAAATTCTTTGGATATGATTTGCTGCTCAAAAATCCATTCTTCATTGTATGCTTCTTCAATTGGATGACTCATGTTAATGTTGCCCAACATATGATTACCAACATCTACCTATATAACCCCATCAAAATACACTTGATTTTGTAAGGAGAAACCAGCCCCTAGATTGGGAAACCCATACTTAGATCATGAGATAAAAATCCTTCTTTGGTGTTGTATGTGGAAGTGACCGCATTGTTTAAAATTTTTGGGCTCGAACTTGTAGAATCATCCTTCTCTGCGGTAGACAAATTAATATCCCAATACATACATTAACATGCATTAACATGCATGTTAAAATTAACCAAAATTTGACATATGCAACTTCTACTTTCATTTTAACTTAGCCAGCCTTAACCATGCTTATTGTATAGAAATTGCCTCCTGCATTGCTAACTCTACCAACCCTGGTATTGATTTTAATTGACTTTCATTACTGAAAATACGTGTTTCTTGTGAATCACAACCCATACTTGCTAGAAAATCTGCTAATATGTTGCCTTCCCTATATGTATGAGTTAGCAAAATTTCTGAAAAGAATCTAACAACGACCAGTTCTTTTGCAAAATATAACCTAGATTCCAGTTGTGAACTTTTCTTTCTCTGCAAGAATTTATTATTAACATATAATCCCCTTCCACATGCAAGCTTGAGAATCCCACTTTCAAACCATCTCCAAACTAATGAGAAGGGCTTGAGCTTCTGCAATATTGTTCATTCCCTTTAATAGATGAACTAAAGAAGCCACTAAAATCCTCCCAAAAGAATCCCTTATACAAATCCCTGCCCCTGAGTTACCCAAATTGCCCTTTGATGCTCTATCAAAATTTAATTTGACGAAACCTTCTCATGGAGAATCCCACTTTATCACACTTCTATCCACTTTATTATTGATGCCTTTATGTAGACTTCCATCAAATGACAATTTTAAACCCTTCCAATGTTTTAAAATCTCACTGTCCCAATTTGTGCAATTTGAGCTTGTAGTTTTTTATCCTTGAACAGTTGAATTAACCACCTCAGAAATAGCCTTTTCAATTTTTGCATTTGTAACAACTACTAATGATTTGACCTTTCTAAAAATTCTCAAGTTTCATTCCCACTGTGTGTTCTAGACAACAAGTGTAGGGACCACATGCCAAATTCTTGCAAAAAAAGATGATTGGTATAGAATAGGCCAACTTTGGAATAGTTCCCAAACTGAATTTGGTAAAGGAAGAACCAAGTTTAACTTATTCAATACAAAAACCCAACATTGTTGAGCAAAGCTACATTGTAGAAGCAAGTGATCTGCCATTTCAAGTACTTCTTCACAAAGTGAGCATTTGAAAGAATTAGTTATCTTTAACTTTACCAATCAATCACTTGTCAAAATTCTCTTTTTTAAAGCAAGCCAAGAAAAACCTCCAACCTTAGGAAGAATACTATTGTTCCAACAAAAAGAAAAGGCTCTTTGAGAAGGCATATTCTGTCCTACTTGAGCTAAAATTTTATACCCTTCTTTCATTGAATAAACCCCATCTTTCGAAGCAGCCCAAATAACCTTATCTGGCTTTGATGAAAGATACACCACTCTTTCTTTAAGCACATTATTTAGCTAGTCCCACTATTGTATTGTTAACAAATTTCTTGGGGAACTTTTCCAAACAACCTTCCCTATTAAATATTCCTTTGATTGCACATAGTCTAAGAAATTTCCCCCCCAAGCCTTTGTTAGGACTGTTCTTATATCTTTTAGATCCAAGTTTTCATACAATGGAGGATTTCCATTCCAATAATCTAACCAAAAGTTTACACATCTTCCATTGTTCACTTCCCATGTAGAGAAAGATGTAATAATTTTTGTACATGAGATTAAAAAATTTCATATATGGAAGATCCTTTAGGAGGATCAGCTAATGTCAAGATTCTTGTCGGGTTTCCATTATCTATGTATTTTGTTTGCATGATCTTGCACCGTTTAGCTTTAGGATTTGAATACATTTTCCATGCAAGCTTGGCCCCAGACGCTTTGTTCCTACATAAAATATTTTGAATGCCTACACCTCCATGATTCTTTTCCTTTGCCAGTCCTTGTAACAATATTAAAGGTACCTTCTTTTGATCATTTAAGTTTCCTTTCCAAAGGAATGTTCTTATGATTTTATCAATTTCTGACAGTACTAAACAAGGGGCTCTAAGAACAACCATGAAGTAATTAGGGATTGAGGTTAAAGCTAACTTTATTAGCATTATTCATTTTGAAAGTGACAATCATCTGGCTTTCCACAACAAAATTCTTGATTTGAGCCTATCAATCACTTTGTCTCAGTATGTAGCCTTATTCGAACCCTTGAAAAATGGAATTCCTAGATAAGAACATGGCAACTCAGCTTCTTGAAAACCCAATAATTGAACAATCTTTGTCTTTATAGCAACAACATTAAAAATATATATTTTTGACTTTGTTGCATTACTCTTTTGACCCGAAGAAAAAGAGTACTTATCCAACACTTCTTTGAATTGATTAGCTTCACCAATTATTGCCTTACCAAAGAGGAGAGTATCATCTGTGAAGAGGGAATGAGTAATTGATGCATCTGAATTTGCTAACTTAACCCCATGCCATAGACCTTGATTATGCTTTAATAAGATAGATTTGCTTAGAGCCTCCCCCAACATAATGAAAGAAAAGGTGATAGTGGATCCCCCCAATGTACTCCTTGTGAAACACTAAAGAAACCTATGGGACTTCCATTGATGATAACTAAGGATTTTTTCCCTGACAAACATGGCATTATCCATCTACGCCATTTTTCCTAGAAACCAAACTTTTGAAGCACTTTGTTCAAGAAATTTCAGTCAACCCTATCATATGCCTTTGTCATGTCCAACTTAACTATGAATGAAGGAATATTCATAGTTACTATCATGTGAAGAACCTCATGTGCTACTATTTATTCTTCAAAATATTCCCTCCCTAGAACAAATCCTCCTTGTTCTTGAGAAATTATCTTTGGAATCAAAGGTTGCAATCTTAAGTATATTGCCTTAGTAAATATTTTATAAATTGTATTGCACAATGATATAGTTCTAAATTTTGCAAATGTTTTGGGTTCTTTCACCTTGGGAAAAATTGCAATATTCGTTACATTGAATTGCTTTAGAATTTTCCATATTCTCCTCGATTCTTCCAATGGCCAAAGAAGGTCATAACACAAAAAATCCCAACATTTTTGGAAAAATAAAGTTGTGAACCCATCTGGCCCTGGGGCCTTATTTGGTGGAAAGGAGAAAACAACCTTCTTTACTTCCTCTAGAGTAAATGGCTTCATTAAACCAACATTATCATCTTTAGTTACAAGCCTAGGAATTGAATCAAGAAGTTCACTTTCATCTCTTATTCTCTGATCACTCGTAATTTGAGTAGACAACTGATCAATTTTTTTTTTAACTCTTTCCCGATTAATATCTTCTTCCTTGTGAAGCCAATTTCCTATCGTAATTTCCTAAATTTCTTGTATAGCTTTTTTTTCCTTCTTAATTTGAACAGAGGAATGAACGAATTTTGTATTATGATCTCATTCTCTCAGCCATAATTCACGATATTTTTTCCTCCAATAAATCTCTTCCCTTGCACATAGCTCTTCCCAATCCTCTTGTAACTTTTTCTATTTGTCAAATAGCAGTGTATCAAACCCATTTTGAATTATTTGGTCATGAACATCTGTAAGCTCCTGAAAAACTAATTCTTTCTATTTGAAAATATTCTTAAGGACTTGTATATTCTGGCTTATAATTTAATCCTTCGTGTTTCTTAACTTTCTACACAATTGAAACATCATTGTGCCTTGCTCATTTGGCACATTAGTCCATCAATCCCTCAATAAATCCATGAACTACAGATTCCTAAACCACATGCTTTCAAATTTGAATGAAGATTTTCCTTTTGGGAGTGACACATTTGAAACGTTTAGACAAATAACATAATGGTTAGATCTTGGAAAAGGAAGGATTTCAAATTCAAGCTTATTTTGTGATGAGAATCAATTGGATGTCACTAGAAATCTATCCAAATGTTCAACTGTTTGCAAAAAACTTTTCCTTTTGTTTGTCCAAGTATATTTTCCCTTAAGAGGTAAGATATCTTTAAGTGCATTCATAAGAATAAACATACTGAATTCTGACATTACTTTAATTGGAGGGCCGATACCCCCACTTTTTTCATGTAAGTTTGTTATTGCATTGAAATCCCCAGCCACAACTATTCTCCCATCTCCAAGACCACTTATTTCACATGTGAGTTCATCCCTTAAGTTCCTTTTGTTAGTAGTTGGAGTTGGCCCATAAACATTTAATGGCCAAAACTGCAAATCAAATTTGGCCACTTCTAAGAGCTGCCAATAGTTCTAATTTCTATAGGGTTTGACATTTACAACCTTTGGATTCCAAAGAACTACTAGACCACCTGAAGCCCCTTGTGTTAGAGAATGAGCTGAGGCCCATTTCGTCCATTTATGAATTGTGGCTTCATAAGTTGTAGATGAATATTTTGTTTCTTGCAAGAGGAAAATGTCCGCTCCACAAGCATTAATTTGGTGTTTGATGCGAGCACATTTGTTTGGGGCATTAATTCCCTTGACACTCCAAGATAAGATCTTCATTGCAAACAAGGAGAGCAACATGCTCTCCT
>VDFB02301734.1:0-11893 GCA_007258455.2 Sequoia sempervirens | reverse complement strand
TGAAAGCACCCATGGCTGGGCCAACAGGATTACTGCCTAGATGAAATGTCCTTTCTCTTCGTATTCCTTTAGATCATGGGACAAAAGGACAGTTAGAGAATGACAAGAATGTGAGAAGGAATGGCCAAAACAAAAGAATTTAAAGATCTTTAGAACCGCATAATCAGCCAGCTGTTTCGCCTGTCAGTATTGGAACTTAGCGAAGATGGGTGAGAGGGATGCAGAAAGCCAAGGTGACAACAAAAATAAGCGGACAGTAGATGCTTTCCAAATTCCCATTTTTTTTGGGTATCAAAGCATTTTCTCTGGAAGAGAAACTGAATGCATCGCCAATCTGGTGAACAGGGACCCAATAAATTCCAACGCAGACGCTTCATATCCTCTCCATAAATAGATTCTTTGGCTGTCTCTAATATTGAAGACCTTGATTTGATTGTCTCTAATCTTGAAAACTTAAAAAAAGAAAATGAATGGTATACATACTAGCATATATATATATATATATATATAATTTTAATTATATATATAAAATACGTCGAGAGATATTCTTCTGGAGGCGTCTCTTCAATTTTCATAATAAAAAATTGATTAAAAAATAGGCGCCTCGAGAAAGATATCTCTCAGCGTATTTTATATGCATTATTAAAATAATATATATATATATGCTAGTAGCAGGGGCGACGCAACATGTAATATCTTAAATAATTTTTTTTTTATAATTTTTTATATATTTTATTATAAAATTATTATAATAATTAATATGTCATATTATGATAGGTAATATGATTAGGGTAGGGTTAGAATTAGGGTTAGGATTAGGGTCAGGGTTTAGTTCAGTTAGGGTTAGGATTAGGTTTAGGGTTAGGGTTACCATTAGGGTTAGGGATAGGATTAAGTTGAGTGTTAGGGTTAGGGTCGAGTTAGAGGGGTTAGAGGTTAGGGTTAGGATTAGGAGCTAGGAGTTTAATTAGAGTTAGAATTGAGGATTGGGGTTAGGGTTAGCATTAGTATTAGGAGTTAGAGGGATATGATTAGGGTTAAGGCAGAATTAGGGGGAGTTAGGGTTAGGGCTAGGATTAGGGTTAAGGTTTATTAATTTTGTTTAGGTTAGGGTTAGGGTTTAACTAAGGTTAGGATTAGATTCAGGATTAGAGATTAGGATTAGGATTAGGTTTAGGGTTAAAGATTATGAGAGATTGGAAGCTTATGATTAGGGTTAGGGAGTTAGAAGTTAGGGTTAAGAGTTTAGGGTTAGAGTTAGGAGTTGGGAGTTAGGATGGGGTTAGAATACAGAGTTAGAGTTAGAGTTAGAAGTTAGAGTTTAAGAGGTTAGCATTAGTAGTAGGGTTAGGGATATGATTAAGGAGTTAGAGGCTAGGAGTTTAGAAGTTAGGATTAGGGTTGGGGTTAGGGTTAGGGTTAGGATTAGGGTTAGGATTGGGATTAGGGTTAGGGTTAGGGTTAGGGTTTAAGTAGGTTAGGATTGTGATTAGGTTTAGGGTGAGGATTATGATTAGGGTTAGGGTTAGGTTTAGGGTTAGGGCTAAGATTAGGGCTAGGATTAGGATTAGGGTTAGGGTTATGATTGGGGTTAGGGTTAGGATTAGGGTTAGGTTTATTTATTACTCTATCCTTTGTTTGACTCTCTATATCTCAACCCATATATCTTTCCCAAGTTGTATCTATCTCTCCATCTCTCCTTTATATTGCTATCTCTGCCTCTTTCTATCTCTATCTCTCCTTCTCCCCCCTTCCTCCCTATCACTCCTTTCTATATTAAACCCTAATTAAACCCTAACCCTAATGCTAATTAATCCTCAACACTAACACGAACTCTGGCGCCCACCCTAATCTTAACTTAGAACACCTAACCCTAAGCCTATTCATAATAAAATCCAATCCTAATTTTATCCCTAATTGAACACAAACCCTAATCCCAACTATAACTCTAAGATTTATCTCTGAACACGAACCCTAACCTAATTGAAATTCAACCATAATTGAACTTGAACCCTAATCCTAACTAGACTCTAACCCTAATTGAATAAAAACCATAACCAAAGCTGTAATTGTAACCTTGATTCAACCCTCATCACCCTAGCCTTAACTCCAAGCTTTATCTTAGAATTTTAATTGAGCCCTGTTGATGGTGTTTTTATGCACTTCTCAACACAGGCAGTGCATAGGTGCACTACCTCTCTTGAAAGACAATCTTCCACAATCGAGTTGCAGAACACTATCCCAAGGTCTCTCGGGTGTCAGGTCATGACAATGCTAAGATACCTTAGTAGTTTTGATGTGATTTGCTGGAATCACAAGGCGGCCTTACAGAAACACAAAGTATGGGCACAAAGCATGAAGTTGGATCTTCAAAAAAAAGAGTTTTTAGCATGAAAGCAGTTATGTCTTGGCTGTAGGTTCAAACAGCAGTCTCAAACTCCATCTAATCATTAGATTTGGCTTTATAAAGTGCAATGAACCTTGGTGTTGTTCAGTTTCTAAAGAAAGTGAAAAAAGAGCGAAGGGGAAGAAAAGTTCCTAAGCCTAAAGCTTGCTGCGAACAGTGATAATGGAGTCCCTGCAATGGACAATTCCTTCAAACAATCTCCCACTTAACCAGGAATTTCACAATATCATGGGAATTGTGCAATCTTCTAAGGGCTGCAGATTTGTATCCCTCATCCACCACATACATGTATGAATTAAAGATAAGTGTTTGAGGAAGCTTAAATCAGGTCCAGGCTAACTTTGCAAAGCTATCTACCTTCAGCAAACAACAAAAAGTATGGACTAAGGAGTTATCAACAAAGCAGAAATTTTCATGAACAGCCAACAGTATTCCTAAGATTATCCAAATAACATGAACAGCTAACTAAACAGCAAAGAGACCTAAGCTAACATATAAGATTGGAGAAATGAATCAATTAACATGAGAGAAAACAAGGAAATGCACCAAGTCAATGCTATTTCTCATATATTTCAGCAGCATGTATTTACAACAACTCAACTCTCTCTTTACAAATCAGAGGAGTGCTCTATTTATAGCTTTTCCAAAATCAAATGAATGGCCAAGATTCATTTCCATTGTGTGGCCACGATTCATTACAAATTAGGGTTTTACCTACCCCCAAATAGATTTACAATTAAAAAATATCCTTTGTCTTTTCCCTATTTTGTTATCTAGTGGATGACACTATTTGCATTTTCGTCCTGTAGCTGATTGCTATTTCTCTGGCTGTAGCTACTTTTCTGGGATATCTCCTTCCTTGGCTGGGCTGTCTAGATGCTCCTCGGAGGTTGCGTGTTCAATATGCTTGAGGATTATGGCTTGGAGCTTATCTACCTCAAGGATTTCGCATCTCAATGCCTGGTAGCTCCATTCTTTAGCATTCTCTTCCAGCCTCTTCCAGCCCTCGTCATACTTTGAGCCCTGATCCCTGAAGAGCTCTGATCTATCGAAGGCACGGGCAGCGAAACTCAAGAAGTCTGTTGTGATATCTCCAGCTGTCCCATCCTTCATCCTCTCCTCAAAGTATGACCTAACCTTTTCTGCATCCAACTGCACTGTGGGCATATCATGGCCTATTATCATCTTGAGGTACTCGGCGTATTCTGCTCAGATCTCCTTGATCCATGCAATATCCGGATCCACCCTGCTCTAGATCTGCTCCATCCTCTCTCTTCGGTTAATGAGGTCCCTGCGCCATATATCCACCAACCAGTGATCCTCCTTCTTCAATTCGAGTTTCTCTTCCCACGTTCTTTCTGGCATTTGGAGGATGGCCTCAACCTTCGGGAAGGCAGAGCCGTAGATCGCAGGGAAGTCGGTGCAGAGCTTTCTTGTGCTTTCCAAGGACTGAACCAGGTCCAGGAACTTGTTGGTCATTTGTACGACCAAGCTGATCCCTATGTTTTCGACCTTTGTAACCTGCTGGAACCAGTCCTCCGTGGTCTTTTCTAAGTTTTTCCTCCTCTCTAGCTTATCTATCTACTCCTTGGAGAGTAGCTGTGGTGCGGCCGTGGAGGTAGTGGGGAGGTCGTCTATTGAAGACCACTGCTGGATGTAGTCGGTTAGGGCAGCAACCTGCGCCTTTAACTCGTCTTTGGTGACCTTATCCTGCTTAATCAGATGCACCACCATAGCCACTGACTCCTCCAGATGTCTGACCTTCTGTTCCCTGGTGGCTGTTCCTAGGTCGATCGTGGAAATGCTGTAACTTACTCCATCCTGGCCAATAGTTGGCATTGCCACTTGTGCAGCCCGGGAGCCAGAAGCGTCCATGGTTATCCTGGAACGGACCTTAGGCTTCTTCTCCTTCTTTGTTGTGGCCAGAGATCGATCCAAGATGGCCTCCAACCTCGACCTCGGGTCGCTCAGGACAGGAGTAGTCTTTTCAAGTTACTTTTCTAGCCAGTCGGGCATGAAGGACTTATTCTTGGGTGTATCATGGCTGCCTTCACCCGTCTCAGTCAGAGGCAAGACCTCTGCCTCCTTTTCCTTTTCAAGTTCCTCCTTCTCCCTGGCAGCATCCTCCTCTTCGTCAGAGTCTTGATAGAACACGAGGCTTTTGACAGGTGCCTTGGTGGTCAGTATCTGAGTGAGATCCTGTTCTTTTGCTGCCTCTTCTTCTTTCCTCTTCTTAGCAGCCTCGAGCTCGGGGCTCCCTACCATGTGGGTCTCTGCCTCAGTGATATCCTTTTCGGGCTGCCCCTCTAGTGGCTGTCCCTCCTCACCACGTGGCGACGGTTCCGCCCCTTTTCCAACATCCTCATCAGAAATCTGAATAATTTTCCCAGCGCCCGAGCCATCCTCTCCATCCCCGGCCTCGGAGGAGCCCGTCTCTTCTTCCTCATAAGCAACCTCGTCAATGGTTCTATGCTCATGCTCGGGTTGCTCGTAATAGTCATCAGCCTCCTCCTCCATAGGCTTTGAAGCCTCCTGCTCCAGCTCCTCCATCTCCTTGGAAATCTGCATGGTGGCCTCCATGGTCGGCGGACCTGTTGGTGGTTGCAAAGGCTGAGATGTGGCGAGGGCTTGGGCAAGGGCAGCCTAGAGAGCGGGGTCCATTAAAAGTTGTGAGAGCTCGGGGGGAAGACTCTGCAGGTGCCGTGTAATGGCCTCGGGCACGCTAGAAAGTGGAACAGGTGATGGTATTGTTGCCAGAGGCAGGGAGGTGATGGGTGACATGGCAGCAGCAGAGGAAGGGGAAGTGGTCATGCTCAAGGAAGAGTCAATATTGATTATGGACCCGGCTGGTGGCGAAGAAGCAAGGTGAATAGAGATGTCCACTGCTTAGGGAGATGAGGCGGCCGCAGCCTGAGAGGGGGGCAGCACACCAGTCGGGGGAGGAAGGAGCAATGGAGGCTGCGCCTCTTTTGTGACCACTGTCTTTTTAAGCTTCTTTGGAGACGAGCCTCCCGTATCCTTTGTTGTTTGTTCTTTGGGGCCCCCGGACTGTGCTGTTTCTACTTCTTTCCTCTTCTGGGACCTGGTGATGGGGGGAGACTTGGAATTCTCACCAATTGATGGGGAGGCAGCAACGTCCTCCGTGGCGCTCGGCCCGCTTTTGAGTGCCTCGTATGTTAGAGCCACCCCCTGTTGCTCCAGTTGTGCCACCTGTCCATCAACCCACTCCTTAGTGCGAGCTATGATAGGCTGGGTGATGGTATCCAGGTCCTCGACCTCTTGTTCATCCCAGTCGATGGAGGGGATTGCCAGGTCAGCAACCGCAGGGTACCTCGGGTGCACCAGTGTGGATTCATCTTCCTCAAACTGGTCTGGCACCGGAAATAGCTGTACTCTCCTTAAGAACTGCACCGTCATCCGCATGTAGTGTCTCTGGCGGACCTCCTTATCATCTCTACAATCTGCCCAGAAATCTTCAACATGGTACAGGTGGGCGTATGCCGGCCCCAGCGCCTTCCTGACGTGGCCGTGGGGGTCCATTCGTGGGCGAGTCGTGTACCACTCAAGGTTGTACTCTTTGAGTTCCTTTTCTGAGTTACCGGCGCATTGAGATGTTTGCAGCTAATACTGGCCCTGGCCGAGGATCATGGGATAAGGGATCCCTGCTACGTGCTTCTGGCTGAAGACTGCCTGAATATGTTGAAGCTGCCGGGAAAGCTCTAGGAGAATAATCCTATCATTTGGGTATCTGGGCAGCTTGTTCGGCCGTTCCGTGAATCCCTGGGCACGGATGTAAGTAAACTTAGGGAACTGAATGTATAAGAAGACATACTCCTTCAGGAGTGCCTTGGCGCTATGAGATACCCTTCTCTCAAAGTCCCCGGCTATCAATCTAATAATATCGCCTATGAAGGCATCATTGATCCGGCGGTACTCCTTTTTGAAGTAGCGGTATTGTAGCTGAGGGTACCGGTCAAAAGGCTTAAGCCCTCATTTGTGATCTCCATTCGGCACCTTGAAGAGCCCACTATATTGCCTCTGATCCACCAATGAGTACACCAGGTACGAGGTCATATAGAACTTGTTACTTTTCTTGATATTCACTAACTGCTCGTGGAAGCAGTTGCTGATGATACTCCCCCAGTCAAACGAGATCTTGGTTTCCACATCTTCATTTCCTCATATGATCTGCTCAATGTAGTAAGCCATTCACTCCTGGAAGTAAGCGGCTGCTGGGAGGCCCATGACTCTGCTTAGCATAGTCACCAAGTCATGATAGTCTTCTTGAAAATCGCTGCAGAATAGCTCTTGGGGAACTTTTGCAGTGCTGCCCCGCTTCTCCTTCAACCAGTAAACGTTGATTGACTTCTTGATGTTCAATGGATTGGCATCCCATGCCGCCTGACACTGCTCCAAAGTGGGGACTTGCATATGTGGGAATGTGGGAATGTGGAATGTTTTTCTAATTCCTTTTGGAGACATGTCGGCAAGGATATTCCCTTCTTTTTCCACGATTGTCCGGGTATCCGTCTGATAGGCTTCTTGGCAAGCCATTACCAGTTCAAGTGCTATTAGAGACCGTGGGAAGCCAACAGCTTTAGCGATTCTGCTTTGGCATATCAATCATGCATTCTTTGTCTTAGGGTCGACCTTGACCCTCTGGGTGAACTCATCTATGTCCACCTGGCCTATATTGGTGTCTGAGATCTCTTTCCAGTCAGTCAAGACCTTTGACTGGAGCGGTTCACCCAGAAATTGGAACTTCATTTGGTCTTTGTCATCCTTCCCATGGGCAGCCCTTCCGAATTTCTTACCCTTGTCTTTTTCGGTAGAGACCCCTGAAGTTCCCACGGTCGATTCCATATATCCTGCAAGCAAAGGGCAAAGTCAGCACAACAAAACACCAAAACGTTAATGTTAGTCCATATCGAGCATATCATCTAAATAATCATTTAAATACATCATAAATTTAATCCTTAGGTGATATCGATTTCAATTCAGAGCATTTGACCAATCCGGGCCCGGAGGGCCGGACTTCCCTGGCAGGAATGCTGTTAGGAAGGGAAAACACGAGCGAAAGCTCCCGGAGACATCCGTTGGCCAAATTTAATATTTTAAGGAGGCCACGATGGAAAACGACATGATTTAAGACGTGGGTCAAAGTCAGATTCTCGATTGGACTTGATTTGGAGATCTGGGGAACTCCGGGGGTTTCAGGCCAGAAGGCAGTCGGGCGAAGGAAGCCGGCGGCGGTGGATGTCGGGCAGAAGTCCGGTGGCAGAAGCCCGGAAGCTGGAGCTCGGGAGGCAAAAGGACGGCCGCATTTAGGTTTACTTTAACAGTTTTATACCGGACGGCATTCGGGGCACCGGGACCCGGAGGCCGGGAGGCTGCTAGCTGACGGTTGCCGTGTAATTTTGATCGTTCGAGCAGTGGCGGACTTCACCGGAGCGACGGAACTGACTTACGAGGAATGACCGCAACACTTACTGTTATTGGTTGCGGTGGCGGCGAAGGCGAGATCCGGAATCGAAGGCAGGGAGACAGTATACCGACAATGAATAGAGTTGTAGCTACTTGAAGCCGGTCAGAACCGCGAGCGCCATTGGTGGGCTGACGTAGGGGAACCCATGAGCATACGATGCTGGCCGAAAGGATGGGCCGGGACGGAAGAAGCGGGCGATGCAAACCGCCCGCAAGATATTTTAACTTTGATCCAAAAGCGGCGGTGAAAAGGGACCACGCAGGGCGAGGTCCATAAGATAGAACATGTCGTACCGGCGGGGATTAACGATGATCACGGCGGCCGTCGGGGAAGCCCAGGAACGATGGCCGGAAGGATCAGCGGAGGAGGAAGGCGTAAGTGATCTCAACAAAGCTAGAGGCGGCAATGAGACATCCGGAGCGAAGGTGAAGCGGCGAATTCCGTCGTGGCAGCAAATCCGCGGAGTTCGAGACGGAACTTCTGGAACTGGCCGAGCGAAAAGATGCGGGGAGACGCTGTAGGCAGGATAAAGCGAGGAAGACCATAATGGCGTCCAAAATTCAAAGTGGCGGCGGGGCGAAAGGCTTCGGAAGCTTAGGGCGGAAGGAAAACTCACCACCTCCGTAAATTAGGGTTCATAGCTTTCGGATCTTGGTAAGCGGCGGAGGGTCTGGGCGTATTTCTTCGCCGCATCACGAAGAACACCTGTTCTGGACAAGTCGGAGGCCCGAAAATGAGTGATCCGGCGGTAGAAATTTAGGATATGGGTTTGAAACGCGAAGGTATTCATTTTATGCAATTTAATTTGGTTGCTCAATTCATTTAAATCCTTAAAATGATAAAAAATAATGGGAGAGCAAACGAGGATGGCCTACCTCCAACTCGCTAAGCGGGACGATGATGGGATGCACTGGCAGAGTTGACGGAATGAAGCTGGGGTCGATGATCGCGATGGTGCAGTTTGCAGTGGGCTCCAATTCGGTCGCTGCTCCAATCCGCTAAAATTTGCAAGTTAAAACGACAGTGGCGAGCCTCGGTTTATATACCCCATCGATCATTAATGGTCGCAATTAATGCTCGTACGATCGCGCCAGAAGTTGGTAAGATTCAAATTTTGAGTCGGCGGCGGGGGACGAGGCTTCGGGATCTGGAACGCAGGAGGCAACGGAACAACGGCCGCTGACTGAATTTTGGTGACTTTGGACGGTGGGGGCGACGGAACGGCCGGGCCCCGGATGGCGGAGTGCAGTGAAGAGTTCGCTGCCGTTAGATTTTGCACTTTGTTTGAACGGCGGCGGCGAAAGGGACCACGGGGCCCGGAGGGCGGGTGGCCGACAGGTGATGGCCGTCGCGGACGGCAATCACGGGACGGAAGTCCGGGCGTGGAATTCCAGCCCCCGAGTCCCGAAGGAGTAGGGGCCGGCCGGGAAACCCCTAAATAGCCACGAACGGCCAATGGCTGGGCGGGTTCCGGGGGGTGGAAAGATGCCTCGGAAATGCCACCGGGGCGGCAAATGCAGGAGGGAAACCTGAAAGGGGAACCCCGGAGGCCCGGGCCCAAAGGGGCCCAGGGCCGCCCCAGAGCCCGAAAGGCCCAAGGAACGCACAAGCCCCCGGAGGGCAGGAAAAACAAAAGGGAAACCATGGTCGATGTTAGAACGAAACTTCTTAGGGTAATACCGACCATGCGAAATGTCAAAAAAGAGGGGCACGCAAAACGAGGCGGCCCCAACAGACCCGACAAGGCAAATAGAAAAGAGGGTCCCCGTTCCCAACGGGGCGTGTGCTGAGGGCACAACAAGCCCTAACCATAATTAAATCCTAACCAATATGATAAAGTTAAGTGAATTTAATTTTCAACTTAAATCAATTTTAATAATACTAAATATATAAATAATAATAAATCTATATAAATGATTTATTAATTATATGATAAAGTTAAGTGTGAATTTAATTTTCAATTACATTATTTTTTAAAGATAGATATTCTAGTTTTTAATATATTAATTTTAAAAACGATTTCGTAACAATAAAATTATTAATTTTCTTTGTATTTAATTTTGCTATTTTAAATTGATTTTAGATATGTAGTTATTATGATTTTGGTTTTATTTTACATTAAATTATATATTTTAATAGGTATGTTTGTTTACAATAAAATCTTTAATAGATCCTTTCATTTATAATATTTCTACATACACACACCTATATAAATTTTGAATAAAATAGAATACGAATGATTCTTCCTTTTTGAAATGCTTTTATTTTTTAAAAAAGAATTCAATATTTTTTATGTTTTAAATAGATTAATTTAGAAACATTTTTATATGAATAGAAAATTTAGGATATTACCTTTTTATTTAATATTATAATATTTTACTTTATATAAATTAATTTAGAATTTGAAAAATAACAATTTTTTTCATTGTTTCATAATTTTGTTTTAGAAAAATCATTTTCCAATTACATCAAAGAATAATTTTTCTTTTTTCAAGATTTTCAATATTTTATAATTTTAAGTATATTAATTTAGAAGCTTAAGTAAATTTAGAAAATTTCTTTTAGACTTAATTTGCTAACTTAATTTTCTAAATTTTACAAACTTCCTTTTTATATGTAATAATTTCGAATGTAATTTTTAATTTTAAGCATATTAATTTAGAAACTTACTTTTATATGAAATAAAAAATTTAGAATATTTCTTTTGGAGAGTGTGTTTGAATGTGATGAATTATAAACTTCTCGATATATAATTCAAAGATAATAATATTTTATTTATATTTTCATTTATAATATTGTAACTTATATATAAACTTAAAAAAAATCAATTTATATTACAATTTGATAATTTCATTTTCAATTCCTAATACTGCATGATCATTTTTAAAGAGATACATGTTTTTCTTAAATAATACTATATCTTATTTTGATAATTAAATCTAAACCTTTTTGAAAGTAATATTATTCAACACAATATGCAGTTGTGCAATCCATGAAACCTATTCAATATTACATAGTTCAATATCTTCTTTGGTCTACAAAGATTAAATAAATTAAGCAATATAAAGGGCTATTCTAGCATACAATTTTCTTATAACTTGTACATCGTTTCATCCATTCCAAGAATATTGAATGGAATGAATTTCATGACCCTTAGTCAAGCATGTTAAAAAGTGACCAAACTATGCAATGAACATTATAACTGCATAGCGAAAGTATATGGTTTTCAAAAAAATATATTAAAGAGCTTTGTTGGAAATCCTCTGAGAGATTCAAATTTATTAGGGATTGGGGATTCACCATGCTGCTCATATGATCATAACTACAATATTTTAGACAAAAAATTACACAAAAAGCAATTAATGGCTTCAAGTACATATTGAATCAAGACAATACTGAGTGACAAAAATTTTAAAAAAGATGAACAGGCTGGATTAGTTCCTTGTATTAGTTTCTCAAATCTTCCATGTGACATTTGATAGGCTCCACCGCCTTTTCATTTATTTTTTTAGGCCTTATGTTTCTTTTAATATTTCAGTCTTAGTGACTTTGGAGCCATTGAAATTCATTACAATTGAAAACTTTTCGTTGTCTCTCCTTATCCAATGAAAATATTCTTTATGGCTTATCTTTTAAGAGAAAATTAGAAATAGAAAAAAAATACAAACATCACATGGGAGTCCTAAGTTAGTTAAGTTTAAAACTAAACTTTAGGAGAGATTCGTGGGAGTAGAAAAGGTAAAAAAAAAAATGGTCCCTTAAGTTTATCTTCAAGTAAACTAATTCTTCTCCCTAGAAAGGGGGATATAGTTAAATAAACAAAAGAAGAAAACTCAGATTCTATAATAAATATAATAAGGGCTCCACCAAATTATTACTAATTCCATTAATTAAATTAGAAAACTATCAACATGATTAGTGGAGTAATAAGGTGCTAGTATTTATTATTAATTAATTAACCATCAATTTCTTTTATACTGTTTAAAGAGGCGAGTCCCTTT
>VDFB02301733.1:0-17535 GCA_007258455.2 Sequoia sempervirens | reverse complement strand
AAAATTTAAGGATATGGGTTTGGGGCGCAACGCAGAGAGTGTTCATTTTATGCAATTTAATTTGGTTGCTCAATTCATTTAAATCCTTAAAATGATAAAAAATAATGGGAGAGCAAACGAGGATGGCCTACCTCCAACTCGCTAAGCGGGACGATGATGGGATGCACTGGCAGAGTTGACGGAATGAAGCTGGGGTCGATGATCGCGATGGTGCAGTTTGCAGTGGGCTCCAATTCGGTCGCTGCTCCAATCCGCTAAAATTTGCAAGTTAAAACGACAGTGGCGAGCCTCGGTTTATATACCCCATCGATCATTAATGGTCGCAATTAATGCTCGTACGATCGCGCCAGAAGTTGGTAAGATTCAAATTTTGAGTCGGCGGCGGGGGACGAGGCTTCGGGATCTGGAACGCAGGAGGCAACGGAACAACGGCCGCTGACTGAATTTTGGTGACTTTGGACGGTGGGGGCGACGGAACGGCCGGGCCCCGGATGGCGGAGTGCAGTGAAGAGTTCGCTGCCGTTAGATTTTGCACTTTGTTTGAACGGCGGCGGCGAAAGGGACCACGGGGCCCGGAGGGCGGGTGGCCGACAGGTGATGGCCGTCGCGGACGGCAATCACGGGACGGAAGTCCGGGCGTGGAATTCCAGCCCCCGAGTCCCGAAGGAGTAGGGGCCGGCCGGGAAACCCCTAAATAGCCACGAACGGCCAATGGCTGGGCGGGTTCCGGGGGGTGGAAAGATGCCTCGGAAATGCCACCGGGGCGGCAAATGCAGGAGGGAAACCTGAAAGGGGAACCCCGGAGGCCCGGGCCCAAAGGGGCCCAGGGCCGCCCCAGAGCCCGAAAGGCCCAAGGAACGCACAAGCCCCCGGAGGGCAGGAAAAACAAAAGGGAAACCATGGTCGATGTTAGAACGAAACTTCTTAGGGTAATACCGACCATGCGAAATGTCAAAAAAGAGGGGCACGCAAAACGAGGCGGCCCCAACAGACCCGACAAGGCAAATAGAAAAGAGGGTCCCCGTTCCCAACGGGGCGTGTGCTGAGGGCACAACAAGCCCTAACCATAATTAAATCCTAACCAATATGATAAAGTTAAGTGAATTTAATTTTCAACTTAAATCAATTTTAATAATACTAAATATATAAATAATAATAAATCTATATAAATTATTTATTAATTATATGATAAAGTTAAGTGTGAATTTAATTTTCAATTACATTATTTTTTAAAGATAGATATGCTAGTTTTTAATATATTAATTTTAAAAATGATTTTTTATGCGTAACAATAAAATTATTAATTTTCTTTGTATTTAATTTTGCTATTTTAAATTGATTTTAGATATGTAGTTATTATGATTTTGGTTTTATTTTACATTAAATTATATATTTTAATAGGTATGTTTGTTTACAATAAAATCTTTAATAGATCCTTTCATTTATAATATTTCTACATACACACACATATATAAATTTTGAATAAAATAGAATACGAATGATTCTTCCTTTTTTGAAATGCTTTTATTTTTTAAAAAAGAATTCAATATTTTTTATGTTTTAAATAGATTAATTTAGAAACATTTTTATATGAATAGAAAATTTAGGATATTACCTTTTTATTTAATATTATAATATTTTACTTTATATAAGTTAATTTAGAATTTGAAAAATAACAATTTTTTTCATTGTTTCATAATTTTGTTTTAGAAAAATCATTTTCCAATTACATCAAAGAATATTTTTTCTTTTTTCAAGATTTTCAATATTTTATAATTTTAAGTATATTAATTTAGAAGCTTAAGTAAATTTAGAAAATTTCTTTTATACTTAATTTGCTAACTTAATTTTCTAAATTTTAGAAACTTCCTTTTTATATGTAATTTTTAATTTTAAGCATATTAATTTAGAAACTTACTTTTATATGAAATAAAAAATTTAGAATATTTCATTTGGAGAGTGTGTTTGAATTTGATGAATTATAAACTTCTCGATATATAATTCAAAGATAATAATATTTTATTTATATTTTCATTTATAATATTTTAACTTATATATAAACTTAAAAAAAATCAATTTATATTACAATTTGATAATTTCATTTTCAATTCCTAATACTGCATGATCATTTTTAAAGAGATACATGTTTTTATTAAATAATACTATATCTTATTTTGATAATTAAATCTAAACCTTTTTGAAAGTAATATTATTCAACACAATATGCAGCTGTGCAATCCATGAAACCTATTCAATATTACATAGTTCAATATCTTCTTTGGTCTACAAAGTTTAAATAAATTAAGCAATATAAAGGGCTATTCTAGCATACAATTTTCTTATAACTTGTACATCGTTTCATCCATTCCAAGAATATTGAATGGAATGAATTTCATGACCCTTAGTCAAGCATGTTAAAAAGTGACCAAACTATGCAATGAACATTATAACTGCATAGCGAAAGTATATGGTTTTCAAAAAAATATATTAAAGAGCTTTGTTGGAAATCCTCTGAGAGATTCAAATTTATTAGGGATTGGGGATTCACCATGCTGCTCATATGATCATAACTACAATATTTTAGACAAAAAATTACACAAAAAGCAATTAATGGCTTCAAGTACATATTGAATCAAGACAATACTGAGTGACAAAATTTTAAAAAGATGAACAGGCTGGATTAGTTCCTTGTATTAGTTTCTCAAATCTTCCATGTGACATTTGATAGGCTCCACCGCCTTTTCATTTATTTTTTTAGGCCTTATGTTTCTTTTAATATTTAAGTCTTAGTGACTTTGCAGCCATTGAAATTCATTACAATTGAAAACTTTCCGTTGTCTCTCCTTATCCAATGAAAATATTCTTTATGGCTTATCTTTTAAGAGAAAATTAGAAACAGAAAAAAAATACAAACATCACATGGGAGTCCTAAGTTAGTTAAGTTTAAAACTAAACTTTAGGAGAGATTCGTGGGAGTAGAAAAGGTAAAAAAAAAATGGTCCCTTAAGTTTATCTTCAAGTAAACTAATTCTTCTCCCTAGAAAGGGGGATATAGTTAAATAAACAAAAGAAGAAAACTCAGATTCTATAATAAATATAATAAGGGCTCCACCAAATTATTACTAATTCCATTAATTAAATTAGAAAACTATCAACATGATTAGTGGAGTAATAAGGTGCTAGTATTTATTATTAATTAATTAACCATCAATTTCTTTTATACTGTTTAAAGAGGCGAGTCCCTTTTCTTTTCCACCCTTCTATTATGTTATAGTGGTTCACTTAATGTTTTGGCTTTGGGCAGTCGAGTAGCTGCTTCCTTCTCTGCTCGATACCCTCAAGGAATGTCTTGTAATTAGCAAATTGACTGGGGGTATTGGAGTTTCTGTTCATAACATTCGTGCAACAAATAGCTTCATTAGGGGAACAAATGGCACATCAAATGGTATTGTTCCGATGCTGCGTGTGTTTAATGATATTGCTCCCTATGTAGACCAGGGAGGAGGCAAGAGAAAGGGTAATGCTTGTAGTTCTTTTTTACATGGTAGTGCTAATTTTATAGAACTCCTTGATATTATTTTTGAGGTATATTTTGACTGTTCTCGTAGTCTCCATCATCAAAGCTTTGAGCATAGCTTAAGGCATCATAACCAAATCTTTGTACTTCCATTGGCTAAATCATTCTCCTTACTTCTGCTCTAATCTTTCAGAAAAGATGCCTCCAACTAATTCTGCAACACCCCACCAATGCTTCATCATCCTCCATCATAAGACCTCTGGACAAACTAGCCTTATTTGCAATAATCCACTCCCTTCCCCATTGCCAAAACTTTCTATGCATGACCAATGCGCTCTTCTTTGTATATATGGATTCTCCACAGTCAGATTCATCATCGATATGATGATATTCATCTGCCCTGAGACAATATCCCATGATCCAAGGGCTCCTCTTTACTTGCCTACACTTTAGCATACTGCTTCTCCTATATTTCTCTATGCTTTTGAAGACCCAGATTCATTTTGTAGACATGATGCCACACACAGACCATTCATAAATGCTCTTGCCATCCAATGCTCTGATTAATGCTTGCGCCAAAGAATTATTGTGCCAGACAGACACTCAACCAGGAGAGAGGAAAGATGACATGTCCCTACAAAATAGTCAGAGGAATCTTAAAGAGTACTTTTTCACATGTTTCTCAACAGTCTTCAATAGAAATTTGGATCAACATCACTAGAAGTAAACATGCTACCAACAACTACATTAATAATATGCAGGTAGACTTTATAAAATACATTACGCAGGTATAATTTATAAAATATTGGCTATCAGCCTTACAATAGAATGGAAGGTATTGTGGTTGTCATATAAAGGGACGAGCCTTGGTGGGAGTCTAAGAAGTAGCTTGTGTCTTACAAGAACCTGGCCAATGATATAATCTTGATGACTATATCTAAGACTGTATGATTAATACACAAGTAATTTCCACCTTAATTTTTTTTAAATGAGAGTCTAATGATCAAACCTTTCAAAGCAGAACTTTCGGTGACTAGAGGTGCACTGGCTAAAGGACACGTTTCATCCTTCGGTGCATCTCCAAGTAAATACTTCTTTGCCAACTACAATCAATACCGCATTTCTTGAAAATGCTCATCAACTCGCTGGAGGTAAGTTTTGTTACCAGTTTATTATTCTTTAGTTTTGAAATTTTTAGATTACAAGATGCCTTCATTACTGTTAAGGGATAATGGCTTAGTGTAAATCTAATCAACATTTAAAAGGTTTTGTGTGGTTGTTGTGTATGCTGTATCTTGTTTTTTTTTGCATTTCAAATTTCTGAAAGAATATGCAAGGTAGACTTTATAAAATGCATTACGCAGGCAGACTTTATAAAATATTGGCTATCAGCCTTATTATACAATGGAATGTATTGTGAGCCTTGATGTGAGTCTAAGAAGTAACCTGTGTCTTAAAAGAATCTGGTCAATGATATAATCTCGATGACTATTATTTAGGGTGGTTTAACTTTATTTATTTTTTGTCTTTAAGAAACCTGACAATATGAATCTGATAAGTAGGAGGAATTCTCTGCAGTCTGTCAAGTCTTATATTAATATCAAGATTCAATTTTATAGTCTACGAATCAAACTCATTGACCCATATTTCATGAGTAGTAGGTGGAATGGACCTATTTTTTATGGGAATGAATGGTGCACTTAGCATTCATTGCATCTAGGTGATACACATGGGTGAAGTATTGGAACTTCCCAGAAGGTCATCCATTTAAATACTACTTCGACTCAAGTATACTTAATCACCTATATGCAATGAATGCTAAATGAACTATTCCTTAATGAAGATGATTTCGATAATTTGTGATATTCCATAATCTTCCATGTTAAAAACAAAACTGAAGGAATAAGATGGGCTTTACATCTACACAATATTCAAAATGTCTGTTGATGAGGAATTTTGTTCATTTATGCATCTGTTATGATTTCTACATATCACGATGAATTGAAAAATACACCTTAGGTATGACAAATCTCTGAAGGGGTTGTTGTTGATAGCATCTTAAATATGTTCAAAACTGTAACGATATGAGGCCCAGTGAGAGTTTACACAGTAATTTTTACTTCAAAAAACTAATGATACATGAACCTATTTAGGTTTTTTCTTGTTTTTTTTTGGAAGTGTGCACTTGAACTCTATATGAACCTCAGATCCATATAAGTTTGATAGGAATCTATAAAAATAGCCACATACTGCTCGATGCTATCCAACAATTTGAGTTCATTTTAGCTCATTTCAATTTCTCCTATAGAATTAACGCTCTATCAATTTCTTCCGCCTTTGTAAATAAGTGCATCCTTATAATTTGATGCTTTTCTTGATTTTACAGAACTCCTTAATACTATTTTTGAGGTATATTTTGATATTTCACTTGAGGTACACCTTGGTGTTGAAAAATTTCTTGATATTGCGGATATTGGAAGTGTTGTTGTTGTGGATATTGAGGTGTTTGTGGAATAATGTCCATTGGTTGTGGATATGTAATGTTCTGACGTTGCGCATGACATTGGTGATATGTTAGATTTTGATTTCATTTAATTTCCTCAAGATCTCTCTCAATTTTATCTAGGGAAATTTGAAGTTTTGGATTCATTTCTTGATGGTAATTTTGAAATCCCTGATGTTGTTGCCCTATTTGATGTTGTGACCCTTGATAAGAGTAATTTGGGAAATAGATCAACATGTTTTGGGGATGTTTTGATACTCAATACCCTATCATAAGGTCACTTGGTTTATATTTCCAACAGGGTCATACCTATGGCCATGCGAGAGGTAGTAATATGGGTCTTTTGACTGCTATGTTTGCTTTTTCTTCCTCTTCATTTAAGATGATTGATGTGGTGAGAAACTAACGGGGTGTTTCATTTTGCTTAAATATAAAGTTTCTCAAACTTCTTATGATGTCAGTTTGTGCACCTTCAATGTGTGTGAGACTAGGTTGAATAATTGGTGCTACAAGGCTTGGTTGTTGAACTAGAGTTTTTGGTAGCCAAATGGTCATAAAGTGTAAATGGTAACAAAGAGGCAGCTGATATGAAATATAACCTGTTATGTTTTGGTTTTTAAATTAAATTGGCAAGCCGCCCAATCTGATAACAATATTCCTGCAGGTGCCTTTGTTGTATACTTGGAGCCATGGCATGCTGTTGTCTTTGACTCTCTTGATTTGAGAAAGAACCATGTGAAGGTAATTTTACTTTTGTTTGCGAGATTAAGTAATTGACAGTAATTAGGAAAAACTTGTTAAAATTGTTGTTTGACATTTTAGGGTCTCACGAAATCAATTTGGGCCTTCTTACAGGAAGAGAGCAGAGCTATTGTTTTTTGTTCTATGAGCTCTGGGTTGCAGATCTCTTTATGAAGAGGGTCCAAGACAATGCTACCTGGTCATTGTTTTGTCCAAATGAATCTCCTGGACTAGCAAATTGCTGGGGTGAAGAGTTTGAAAACTGTACCTGACATATGAGTAGCAAGTAAAGCCTTTGTTTCCCTCTACTTAATTTATTTGTTTCGGTGAATCTGTTCTTGGAATGCATTGTGGCTCAAAGATTGGATAATTGGATCAGGGAAAGGCAAAGAAAGTCGTGCAAGCCCACAAGCTGTGGTTTGCAATTCTGGAAGCTCAGATAGAAATAGAAAACACTTACCTTCTATTCAAGGTAAGTTAATATTTTCTTGAGGAATTTAGCTAATTTTTAAATTGCATTTTCATTGTTTGTTTGAAGAACTAATCCTATTTTGGGCTTCAGGATCACTGCAATAGAAAGAGAAATCAACAGAATCTTGGAGCAAAAAAGTCCTCAAACCTTTGCACTGATATTATCAAGTACACTAGCCCAACAGAAACTACAGTCTGTAATTTGGCATTGCTTGCTCTACCAAGTTTTGTAAGAGAAAAGGTGAGTTGAATGATAATAGCTTCTTCTCACTGCATTGAATATTTCACAATGGGACTTCTAACTAATTTGGGAGCCATTTCTTGCAGGGGGTTCCAGCTAAATCTCATCCATCTAAGCTTGTTGGCAGCGGGGGTTCTTATAACCTTTACTTTGATTTTGATAAGCTAGGAGAGGTCAATTTCTGATTTCCATTTTGTAATGTATTAGTTTTTCTTTGCTGTATGGTTGTGTTGAACTTGTCTCTGTGGTTTTGGTTAATGTATTTTTAATCTTTGCAACAATGTAACAAGTCACAGCCATAGTTACTGCGAACCTAAACAAAATCATTGATGTGAATTACTATCCTGTGGAAACTACCAAACGATCTAACATGCGCCACAGGCCAATAGGCATTGGAGTTCAGGGTCTTGTTGATACATTATCTTGCTTGACATGCTAATTGATTCTCAAGAAGTGGGTGGTCAAACAACAATGAATTGGTTATTTCATGATTTTGGTTTCTCTTCATTGATGTTGCCAAGCCTTCCATATGGAAATGTAGAGGAAATGAAGCTTTAATATGAAAGAGCCAACAAAATTTTGTCCAACTATTAACTATGGTATACTCTGAAATAATACTTTGGAGCTAACCCCAGTTGTATTTTCAGGCCCTTCATCCTTAGGAACCACAGTGTCAGCAAGGAGCGATGAATAATTCTGTGTTTTTGAGTTACCAGTCTGTTCACAAGGTTTGGATGACTCTCCACCCACGCACTAATTTTCACCATAGTCCGTTGTTTGTACCATTCATTAACACCACTCTTCAATGCCACAAACCTATCTTCATCAGCGAAAGTGAAATTAACTCCTTTGCACAGACCATTGAACAGGTCACTCGCTTCCTCATCAGTTCCAATGGAGCTCTAAATTATTCCCTTCTTCTTGAGCAAAGCCACGTCCTCCACAGTCTCCATCAAACTATTCATCAGAAATACATACTCTAAAATAACGGTGAATTCTTTTTCTTGGCAGATGTCCACATCCATGAGGTTCCTGAAGATCAATTCTGTAGCATCAGAAAGCCATATCACAGGGAGAAACAGAGTATTTTTCTATTCGTCGAAACGGAGGTCCTTTGCTGAGGGAACTCCCTTGTACGACTTAAACATCATTCCCCTCTTGTATAACTCTGTAGCGGAAGCCACGAGGTATTGATACTTAGACTCTTTCTTCAGTTTATGAGCTGTTGTATGACAATGAAGACCACGAAGATAACGATGGTGTCTGCCCTCTGGTACTGTAATATGAATATCCCCTGCCTTTTCTCCTTCACCGGTAATCTTCGACTCCTGCAGAATGAAATCATGGAAAAATCCCAAAATGTGGTTGTATTGCTTCAGATTTTTATAACTTGGGTTCTTCCTTCAAGTTTTTCTCGCGTTCATAATGCTCTGTTGGCGATTCCCCTCTTTTTTGCTGCAAGAAAGGGTGAGCCAAGGCAACTATACCATCACGAATCATTCTAAGCAGCTCTATCCTTGCCTTTTCTTCTGTGCAATTGTACTTCATTTGCAATAGCCCAAGGAGGAGGACTATGGGAACCTGATTTTCAAGCAATAGTAGATTAGTTAGGATATCTAATTGACAAGAACGGACCCGGTTTCTATTAAAAACAGGATCTAGGTTCCTTTGTGATTCATCACTGAGAAGCCTGAGAGTCTCTAGAATGAAGCATCCGTTCAGAGTGAAGAGCCACGCAATGATTTCTTCCTTACAGTCTGATTTTACTTCGTAGCTTGCATCCTATCATCAACTGACTTTTGCTATAAATAGTTAGTCCTAAGAAAAGCAATTTTCATTTTTCTTGTAGTTTTTTTCCATCCCTTTCAATATACTGCCAGATTATATCCAGCTATCGGCGTAACCATTGCACCTTGTTGAGGTGCAAGCGCTAGTATTGTAGAGGGGAAATGTAAATATTCATGGGGTTTAACTTATGGGTAAGAATATTATTATTAGGTAGAAAACAAAAAAATTAAGGTGAAAATAAAATAAAAATCAATATTAAAATAACCCATGTTAATATTGGTATTAAGAAATATTGGATTTAAGTAAAACAATAGTATTAATATAAAACGAAAATGGTAGTAGTGAATTAGTAAATTAGTTATATTAAAAGAATAGTGGGATGCAATGAATGCCAACATTATTTTAGTAATATTATTTTTCTAAATAAATAACATTAGTGTTAGTTGATTAAATAGCAATAAAATTTGTATTGAAATTGGCAAATAAATATTATTGTTATTATTTGGGTTAAAAATTAAAGATAAGGTATTAATGTTAGATTGAGATTTGAAAATAATAATATTATGTTGGCTAAATACTAATCCTACTATTAGCTTATCATTTTAATATTAAGAATGACATCCCTAATGTATTTGATTAAATATTAGTATTACCATTATTCAATTATTGTTAAAGGATAAAGTCATCATGATCCTTGGAGAGGTGTTATAACACATAAATTTATTTTGTGAACTTTTAGCAAAAAAAACTAAATAATAAGGCTGCCTGATGCATATAGTTTATACACCATATCTATGCATGGTTATCATTCATTAAAGGTTTATACGTTTGTAGTTTAGAAAAGAAATAAAATAAAATGGTTGTGTTGTGTCCAAGGTGTAAAATCTTGAACATGACAGTTAGATTCCCAATAAAAAAAGAGTTTGATAAACTTATACCTTGAATATTATTATAATAGAAAATCTATTTTGAATCCAAATCTATTTTCCTTGATCTGTTATTTTGTATCTTGATACCTAGAAACTTTCATCATAGAACAAATCGTTTTCATTTTTTTTCTATTAAAGATAAACCTATAAGATAATCTCTCCTATACTTTCATTTCTTCAACCTACCTTTGCATAGACTTTTACCTTGTGCTTTGTTGACTAAACTCATGACTTCAAGGAACCATACCTATCATGAGATATCATTTTTCATACATCCATACTAGCATAATTTCAACTTACAGTATCTAACAAAAATTAACCTTCCATTATTCTTTAATGGATGTTTATGGCTTGATTCAGAATATTCATTTGAAACCACCATAACGAATAATGGTAGAGGTTGTGCTGTTCATAATTTTTTTCACATTTCGAAAACCTTTTCATGGTAATTCAATGTGCACATGGGAAGAAATATTAGAACTCAAGTTCGAAAGAATCAACTTTTCAGATGAAGGATAAACTAGAAGTCAATTTGAGGTCTCTTAACTGTACCATGGAAGGATTGAAATTCAATCTTACAATTTCAAGGGTTGAGTAATATTCGTGACAGTAGATCGATTTAATCATGCCTAGTAATCGCTGGCTCTCTTTAACATGCTGATTGTGTATGTGAAAATCAATACTTGGGGCTTCCATATATTTTTGTTTTGGAGTTTTTACATCCGATTGTGTAAATCATTTTATTTTCATAACAGATCATAAAATGTGATCGAAAAAAAAATATTTGATAGAAAAATATATACATGATGAATCAAAGAAATTGCATGATTTGCCATGCGTTCCAGAGGATGGTGTAGTTGTGTAAGTCAGCTGTGGGATCGAATCATAAACAAAATTGCTGCTCCCTACCCTCTTTACCTCGACCGAAGATGTTAGTATGCAAGATATGGGGTTGGCCCAAAGTATTTCCCAGAAATTCCATATCTATCTCGTCATGCATGTCACCCTCAGAGCTAAGTTGCATACGCACGCAAGGAGATTCATTAGGATATATCAAGTTTAGGTCCCGCAGAAGATAATGGATCGCGGATCTGCTGAAGGTAAACGAACTGGGTCGTCCTGATTTTATAAAACGAAATGGGCTGCTCGCGTTTTATTAAAAATCTAATTTTTTCCATTCGATATGATGTTGTTTACTGTCGTAGAATAATTATATTTTTTCGCTTTCTTCAGATTCCAGGCTTATCAGATCTGCTAGTGTTGTGGACAGCGCAAGCGTTAGAAGCTTTTGCAGTAGGTGAAAGCCAACTGAAGATCATAAGCGTATATTGAACTTCCATTTTCATGAGCCGAACAAGAAATCCATCGGTTGACTAAATAAAGCAGATTACTGCTGAGCTGGTGCGTTATGGCAGGGCGGAAGGCAAGGACGTGTTCTACTGGTTTCAGAATGCCACTGCAAGAGAGAAACGGAAGAAGGAACAACCGCAAACATGTAAGTAGTACTGATTACAAGGGCAGGTAGATTCTTATGAGTTTGTTATTCACATTGTTTTTTTTGACTAACCTGCCTTCTAATCAATACTACTTCATGTTTGTGGTTGTTCCTTCTTCCGTTTCTGTTGCAGTGGCATTCTGAAACCGGTAGAAAACGTTCTGGCCTTCCGCCCTGCCATTACGCTGCAGCTCAGCAGTAATCTGCTTTATTTGGTCCAAGGAAGGATTTCTAATGCTTGCGCTCTCCACAACACTAGTAGATCTGATAATGAAATGCCTGGAATCTGAAGGAAACAAAATAATAGAACTATTCTACGACAATGAACATCATATCCGCGTGAAAAACTAGATTTTTTAATAAAACGTGAACAACCCAATTCTGATTTATAAAATCAGAACGGCCCGGTTCATTTACCTCAAGCCGATCTGCGATCCATTATCTTCTGCTTGCCCTAAACTTGAAATATCCTTAGAACTGCACCCAAGGACGCTTCACTCACACAGAATGTGGTTACTTGCCCGCCGAATCTCCGGCAACAAGCTTCATAAGCATACTGAAGCTCCCAGACAAGAATTCCTCCTTTGATTGGATTAATGATCCTAAAACAAAAGGAAACATCAGTTTATTTTGTTTCATATAAGTTTACTAAACCCATCTCAGAGTATCTGATAACCATCCTTTGAACCTAATCAATCTATGCAGTGGACCCAAGCACATTGGATAAAACATCAGTCTATAATCATTCGTGGGTACTTGGAAATGAATGCAAATGTCAAGAGGATTAAATAAAATTTACCCGAGGAGGCCTGATTGAGAGAAAGCTCCAAGTCCTGACCATCACTGAATATGCTGACATTAACGGCGCCCCACATCACATCTATGTCATCATAGAAATTTGCATAAACTCTGTGGTAGAAATAGATATGAGCAGGAACAGCAGAATACAATGAAGAAGGCTGAAAGCACCCATGGCTGGGCCAACAGGATTACTGCCTAGATGAAATGTCCTTTCTCTTCGTATTCCTTTAGATCATGGGACAAAAGGACAGTTAGAGAATGACAAGAATGTGAGAAGGAATGGCCAAAGCAAAAGAATTTAAAGATCTTTAGAACCGCATAATCAGCCAGCTGTTTCGCCTGTCAGTATTGGAACTTAGCGAAGATGGGTGAGAGGGATGCAGAAAGCCAAGGTGACAACAAAAATAAGCGGACAGTAGATGCTTTCCAAATTCCCATTTTTTTTGGGTATCAAAGCATTTTCTCTGGAAGAGAAACTGAATGCATCGCCAATCTGGTGAACAGGGACACAATAAATTCCAACGCAGACGCTTCATATCCTCTCCAACCACCTGTCTACAGCACCGTTTAGTATAGAAGATAAAATTTTTACCAATGACATCCATTCTGTTATATTGAAATTTACAGAATTAATGCAAGTGATATCCGCTGGATTACAATTTACAAGACAATTGTTAGTGCTGTTTTCTTTTTCATGCTCCGGAAACAAGGGATTCTTTGGCTGTCTCTAATATTGAAGACCTTGATTTGATTGTCTCTAATCTTGAAAACTTAAAAAAAGAAAATGAATGGTATACATACTAGCATATATATATATATTATTTTAATAATATATATATAAAATACGTCGAGAGATATTCTTCTGGAGGCGTCTCTTCAATTTTTATAATAAAAAATTGATTAAAAAATAGGCGCCTCGAGAAAGATATCTCTCAGCGTATTTTATATGCATTATTAAATATATATATATATATATATATATATATGCTAGTAGTAGGGGCGACGCAACATGTAATATCTTAAATAATTTTTTTTTTATAATTTTTTATATATTTTATTATAAAATTATTATAATAATTAATATGTCATAATATGATAGTTAATATGATTAGGGTAGGGTTAGAATTAGGGTTAGGATTAGGGTCAGGGTTTAGTTCGGTTAGGGTTAGGATTAGGTTTAGGGTTAGGGTTACCATTAGGGTTAGGGATAGGATTAGGGTTAGTGTTAGGGTTAGGGTCAGGATTGGGGTTAGGGTTAGGGTTAGGATTAGGGCTAGGGTTTAATTAGGTTAGGGTCAGGATTGGGGTTAGGGTTAGCATTAGTATTAGGGTTAGGGATATGATTAGGGTTGGGGTCAGGGTTAGGGTTAGGGCTAGGATTAGGGTTAGGTTTATTAATTTTGTTTAGGGTTAGGGTTAGGGTTTAACTAGGTTAGGATTGCGATTAGGATTAGGATTAGGATTAGGATTAGGTTTAGGGTTAAGATTATGATTAGGCTTATGATTAGGGTTAGGGTTAGGATTAGGGTTAGGTTTAGGGTTAGAGTTAGGGTTAGGGTTAGGATTAGGGTTAGGGTATAGTTAGGTTAGGATTAGGATTAGGTTTAGGGTTAGCATTAGTATTAGGGTTAGGGATATGATTAGGGTTAGGGCTAGGGTTAGGATTACAATTAGGGTTAGGATTAGGGTTGGGGTTAGGGTTAGGGTTAGGATTAGGGTTAGGATTGGGATTAGGGTTAGGGTTAGGGTTAGGATTAGGGTTAGGGTTTAATTAGGTTAGGATTGTGATTAGGTTTAGGGTGAGGATTATGATTAGGGTTAGGGTTAGGTTTAGGGTTAGGGCTAAGATTAGGGCTAGGATTAGGATTAGGGTTAGGGTTATGATTGGGGTTAGGGTTAGGATTAGGGTTAGGTTTATTTATTACTCTATCCTTTCTTTGACTCTCTATATCTCAACCCCTATATCTTTCCCAAGTTGTATCTATCTCTCCATCTCTCCTTTATATCGCTATCTCTGCCTCTTTCTATCTCTATCTCTCCTTCTCCCCCCTTCCTCCCTATCACTCCTTTCTATATTAAACCCTAATTAAACCCTAACCCTAATGCTAATTAATCCTCAACACTAACACTAACTCCGGCGCCCACCCTAATCTTAACTTAGAACACCTAACCCTAAGCCTATTCATAATAAAATCCAATCCTAATTTTATCCCTAATTGAACACAAACCCTAATCCCAACTATAACTCTAAGATTTATCTCTGAACACTAACCCTAACCTAATTGAAATTCAACCATAATTGAACCTGAACCCTAATCCTAACTAGACTCTAACCCTAATTGAATAAAAACCATAACCAAAGCTGTAATTGTAACCTTGATTCAACCCTCATCACCCTAGCCTTAACTCCAAGCTTTATCTTAGAATTTTAATTGAGCCCTAACCATAATTAAATCCTAACCAATATGATAAAGTTAAGTGAATTTAATTTTCAACTTAAATCAATTTTAATAATACTAAATATATAAATAATAATAAATCTATATAAATTATTTATTAATTATATGATAAAGTTAAGTGTGAATTTAATTTTCAATTACATTATTTTTTAAAGATAGATATGCTAGTTTTTAATATATTAATTTTAAAAATGATTTTTTATGCGTAACAATAAAATTATTAATTTTCTTTGTATTTAATTTTGCTATTTTAAATTGATTTTAGATATGTAGTTATTATGATTTTGGTTTTATTTTACATTAAATTATATATTTTAATAGGTATGTTTGTTTACAATAAAATCTTTAATAGATCCTTTCATTTATAATATTTCTACATACACACACATATATAAATTTTGAATAAAATAGAATACGAATGATTCTTCCTTTTTTGAAATGCTTTTATTTTTTAAAAAAGAATTCAATATTTTTTATGTTTTAAATAGATTAATTTAGAAACATTTTTATATGAATAGAAAATTTAGGATATTACCTTTTTATTTAATATTATAATATTTTACTTTATATAAATTAATTTAGAATTTGAAAAATAACAATTTTTTTCATTGTTTCATAATTTTGTTTTAGAAAAATCATTTTCCAATTACATCAAAGAATATTTTTTCTTTTTTCAAGATTTTCAATATTTTATAATTTTAAGTATATTAATTTAGAAGCTTAAGTAAATTTAGAAAATTTCTTTTATACTTAATTTGCTAACTTAATTTTCTAAATTTTAGAAACTTCCTTTTTATATGTAATAATTTCGAATGTAATTTTTAATTTTAAGCATATTAATTTAGAAACTTACTTTTATATGAAATAAAAAATTTAGAATATTTCTTTTGGAGAGTGTGTTTGAATGTGATGAATTATAAACTTCTCGATATATAATTCAAAGATAATAATATTTTATTTATATTTTCATTTATAATATTTTAACTTATATATAAACTTAAAAAAAATCAATTTATATTACAATTTGATAATTTCATTTTCAATTCCTAATACTGCATGATCATTTTTAAAGAGATACATGTTTTTATTAAATAATACTATATCTTATTTTGATAATTAAATCTAAACCTTTTTGAAAGTAATATTATTCAACACAATATGCAGTTGTGCAATCCATGAAACCTATTCAATATTACATAGTTCAATATCTTCTTTGGTCTACAAAGTTTAAATAAATTAAGCAATATAAAGGGCTATTCTAGCATACAATTTTCTTATAACTTGTACATCGTTTCATCCATTCCAAGAATATTGAATGGAATGAATTTCATGACCCTTAGTCAAGCATGTTAAAAAGTGACCAAACTATGCAATGAACATTATAACTGCATAGCCGAAAGTATATGGTTTTCAAAAAAATATATTAAAGAGCTTTGTTGGAAATCATCTGAGAGATTCAAATTTATTAGGGATTGGGGATTCACCACGCTGCTCATATGATCATAACTACAATATTTTAGACAAAAAATTACACAAAAAGCAATTAATGGCTTCAAGTACATATTGAATCAAGACAATACTGAGTGACAAAATTTTAAAAAGATGAACAGGCTGGATTAGTTCCTTGTATTAGTTTCTCAAATCTTCCATGTGACATTTGATAGGCTCCACCGCCTTTTCATTTATTTTTTTAGGCCTTATGTTTCTTTTAATATTTAAGTCTTAGTGACTTTGCAGCCATTGAAATTCATTACAATTGAAAACTTTCCGTTGTCTCTCCTTATCCAATGAAAATATTCTTTATGGCTTATCTTTTAAGAGAAAATTAGAAACAGAAAAAAAATACAAACATCACATGGGAGTCCTAAGTTAGTTAAGTTTAAAACTAAACTTTAGGAGAGATTCGTGGGAGTAGAAAAGGTAAAAAAAAATGGTCCCTTAAGTTTATCTTCAAGTAAACTAATTCTTCTCCCTAGAAAGGGGGATATAGTTAAATAAACAAAAGAAGAAAACTCAGATTCTATAATAAATATAAAAAGGGCTCCACCAAATTATTAGTAATTCCATTAATTAAATTAGCAAACTATCAACATGATTAGTGGAGTAATAAGGTGCTAGTATTTATTATTAATTAATTAGCCATCAATTTCTTATTTTATTTAGTAGGGTATAACTAAAAGAGTAATTATAAGAATGGTGATTAAATTACTAATGGATTCATTAAGTATTTTAGTAAATATTATTTCTTTTAGTTTAGTTATTAATGATGATTCTATTAATCATTTAAAATATATATATATAGTAAAAAAAAATGATAGTGGGTTTTTCCCTCTTGCAAAATTGGGCAAAATCGCTTGTAAGGTCTTAATAGTTTTTTTTTTAGTGCAATATTGGTATTAATATCTTGGGATATTAATAATTAGCCGATAGGCTATTATAGGTGAGAATTCAACAGGAAAAGTCTCATGTCTGATGCCGACAGAGACTATTCTGATTGGATTCTCACCTGAGACATCCCATCGGCCGATCAGGAAGCTTGGTGAGATCCGACAGTAGAATTTATTAGCCGATAGGGTAGGGAAATCCCATC
>VDFB02301732.1:0-22479 GCA_007258455.2 Sequoia sempervirens | reverse complement strand
AGAATCTTGGAGCAAAAAAGTCCTCAAACCTTTGCACTGATATTATCAAGTACACTATCCCAACAGAAACTACAGTCTGTAATTTGGCATTGCTTGCTCTACCAAGTTTTGTAAGAGAAAAGGTGAGTTGAATGATAATAGCTTCTTCTCACTGCATTGAATATTTCACAATGGGACTTCTAACTAATTTGGGAGCCATTTCTTGCAGGGGGTTCCAGCTAAATCTCATCCATCTAAGCTTGTTGGTAGCGGGGGTTCTTATAACCTTTACTTTGATTTTGATAAGCTAGGAGAGGTCAATTTCTGATTTCTATTTTGTAATGTATTAGTTTTTCTTTGCTGTATGGTTGTGTTGAACTTGTCTCTGTGGTTTTGGTTAATGTATTTTTAATCTTTGCAACAATGTAACAAGTCACAGCCATAGTTACTGCGAACCTAAATAAAATCATTGATGTGAATTACTATCCTGTGGAAACTACCAAACGATCTAACATGCGCCACAGGCCAATAGGCATTGGAGTTCAGGGTCTTGTTGATACATTATCTTGCTTGACATGCTAATTGATTCTCAAGAAGTGGGTGGTCAAACAACAATGAATTGGTTATTTCACGATTTTGGTTTCTCTTCATTGATCTTGCCAAGCCTTCCATATGGAAATGTAGAGGAAATGAAGCTTTAATATGAAAGAGCCAACAAAATTTTGTCCAACTATTAACTATGGTATACTCTGAAATAATACTTTGGAGCTAACCCCAGTTGTATTTTCAGGCCCTTCATCCTTAGGAACCACAGTGTCAGCAAGGAGCGATGAATAATTCTGTGTTTTTGAGTTACCAGTCTGTTCACAAGGTTTGGATGACTCTCCACCCATGCACTAATTTTCACCATAGTCCGTTGTTTGTACCATTCATTAACACCACTCTTCAATGCCACAAACCTATCTTCATCAGCGAAAGTGAAATTAACTCCTTTGCACAGACCATTGAACAGGTCACTCGCTTCCTCATCAGTTCCAATGGAGCTCTAAATTATTCCCTTCTTCTTGAGCAAAGCCACGTCCTCCACAGTCTCCATCAAACTATTCATCAAAAATACATACTCTAAAATAACGGTGAATTCTTTTTCTTGGCAGATGTCCACATCCATGAGGTTCCTGAAGATCAATTCTGTAGCATCAGAAAGCCATATCACAGGGAGAAACAGAGTATTTTTCTATTTGTCGAAACGGAGGTCCTTTGCTGAGGGAATTCCCTTGTACGACTTAAACATCATTCCCTTCTTGTATAACTCTATAGCGGAAGCCACGAGGTATTGATACTTAGACTCTTTCTTCAGTTTATGAGCTGTTGTATGACAATGAAGACCACGAAGATAACGATGGTGTCTGCCCTCTGGTACTATAATATGAATATCCCCTGCCTTTTCTCCTTCACCGGTAATCTTTGACTCCTGCAGAATGAAATCATGGAAAAATCCCAAAATGTGGTTGTATTGCTTCAGATTTTTATAACTTGGGTTCTTCCTTCAAGTTTTTCTCGCATTCATAATGCTCTGTTGGCGATTCCCCTCTTTTTTGCTGCAAGAAAGGGTGAGCCAAGGCAACTATACCATCACGAATCATTCTAAGCAGCTCTATCCTTGCCTTTTCTTCTGTACAATTGTACTTCATTTGCAATAGCCCAAGGAGGAGGACTATGGGAACCTGATTTTCAAGCAATAGTAGATTAGTTAGGATATCTAATTGACAAGAACGGACCCAGTTTCTATTAAAACCAGGATCCAGGTTCCTTTGTGATTCATCACTAAGAAGCATGAGAGTCTCTAGAATGAAGCATCCGTTCAGAGTGAAGAGCCACGCAATGATTTCTTCCTTACAGTCTGATTTTACTTCGTAGCTTGCATCCTATCATCAACTGACTTTTGCTATAAATAGTTAGTCCTAAGAAAAGCAATTTTCATTTTTCTTGTAGTTTTTTTCCATCCCTTTCAATATACTGCCAGATTATATCCAGCTATCGGCGTAACCATTGCACCTTGTTGAGGTGCAAGCGCTAGTATTGTAGAGGGGAAATGTAAATATTCATGGGGTTTAACTTATGGGTAAGAATATTATTATTAGGTAGAAAACAAAAAAATTAAGGTGAAAATAAAATAAAAATCAATATTAAAATAACCCATGGTAATATTGGTATTAAGAAATATTGGATTTAAGTAAAACAATAGTATTAATATAAAAAAAAAATGGTAGTAGTGAATTAGTAAATTAGTTATATTAAAAGAATAGTGGGATGCAATGAATGCCAACATTATTTTAGTAATATTATTTTTCTAAATAAATAACATTAGTGTTAGTTGATTAAATAGCAATAAAATTTGTATTGAAATTGGCAAATAAATATCATTGTTATTATTTGGGTTAAAAATTAAAGATAAGGTATTAATGTTAGATTGAGATTTGAAAATAATAATATTATGTTGGCTAAATACTAATCCTACTATTAGCTTATCATTTTAATATTAAGAATGACATCACTAATGTATTTGATTAAATATTAGTATTACCATTATTCAATTATTGTTAAAGGATAAAGTCATCATGATCCTTGGAGAGGTGTTATAACACATAAATTTATTTTGTGAACTTTTAGCAAAAAAAACTAAATAATAAGGCTGCCTGATGCATATAGTTTATAAACCATATCTATGCATGGTTATCATTCATTAAAGGTTTATACGTTTGTAGTTTAGAAAAGAAATAAAATAAAATGGTTGTGTTGTGTCCAAGGTGTAAAATCTTGAACATGACAGTTAGATTCCCAATAAAAAAAGAGTTTGATAAACTTATACCTTGAATATTATTATAATAGAAAATCTATTTTGAATCCAAATCTATTTTCCATGATCTGTTATTTTGTATCTTGATACCTAGAAACTTTCATCATAGAACAAATCGTTTTCATTTTTTTTCTATTAAAGATAAACCTATAAGATAATCTCTCCTATACTTTCATTTCTTCAACCTACCTTTGCATAGACTTTTACCTTGTGCTTTGTTGACTAAACTCATGACTCCAAGGAACCATACCTATCATGAGATATCATTTTTCATACATCCATACTAGCATAATTTCAACTTACAGTATCTAACAAAAATTAACCTTCCATTATTCTTTAATGGATGTTTATGGCTTGATTCAGAATATTCATTTGAAACCACCATAATGAATAATGGTAGAGGTTGTGCTGTTCATAATTTTTTTCACATTTCGAAAACCTTTTCATGGTAATTCAATGTGCACATGGGAAGAAATATTAGAACTCAAGTTCGAAAGAATCAACTTTTCAGATGAAGGATAAACTAGAAGTCAATTTGAGGTCTCTTAAGTGTACCATGGAAGGATTGAAATTCAATCTTACAATTTCAAGGGTTGAGTAATATTCGTGACAGTAGATCGATTTAATCATGCCTAGTAATCGCTGGCTCTCTTTAACATCCTGATTGTGTATGTGAAAATCAATACTTGGGGCTTCCATATATTTTTGTTTTGGAGTTTTTACATCCGATTGTGTAAATCATTTTATTTTCATAACAGATCATAAAATGTGATCGAAAAAAAAATATTTGATAGAAAAATATATACATGATGAATCAAAGAAATTGCATGATTTGCCATGCGTTCTAGAGGATGGTGTAGTTGTGTAAGTCAGCTCTGGGATCGAATCATAAACAAAATTGCTGCTCCCTACCCTCTTTACCTCGACCGAAGATGTTAGTATGCAAGATATGGGCTTGGCCCAAAGTATTTCCCAGAAATTCCATATCTATCTCGTCATGCATGTCACCCTCAGAGCTAAGTTGCATACGCACGCAAGGAGATTCATTAGGATATATCAAGTTTAGGTCCCGCAGAAGATAATGGATCGCAGATCTGCTGAAGGTAAACGAACTGGGTCGTTCTCGGTCGTTCTGATTTTATAAAACGAAATGGGCTACTAGCGTTTTATTAAAAATCTAATTTTTTCCATTCGATATGATGTTGTTTACTGTCGTAGAATAATTATATTTTTTCGCTTTCTTCAGATTCCAGGCTTATCAGATCTGCTAGTGTTGTGGACAGCGCAAGCGTTAGAAGCTTTTGCAGTAGGTGAAAGCCAACTGAAGATCATAAGCGTATATTGAACTTCCATTTTCATGGGCCGAACAAGAAATCCATCGGTTGACTAAATAAAGGAGATTGCTGCTGAGCTGGTGCGTTATGGCAGGGCGGAAGGCAAGGACAGGACGTGTTCTACTGCTTTCAGAATGCCACTGCAAGAGAGAAACGGAAGAAGGAACAACCGCAAACATGTAAGTAGTACTGCTTACAAGGGCAGGTAGATTCTTATGAGTTTGTTATTCACATTGTTTTTTTTGACTAACCTGCCTTCTAATCAATACTACTTCATGTTTGTGGTTGTTCCTTCTTCCGTTTCTGTTGCAGTGGCATTCTAAAACCGGTAGAAAACGTTCTGGCCTTCCGCCCTGCCATTACGCTGCAGCTCAGCAGTAATCTACTTTATTTGGTCCAAGGAAGGATTTCTAATGCTTGCGCTCTCCACAACACTAGTAGATCTGATAATGAAATGCCTGGAATCTGAAGGAAACAAAATAATAGAACTATTCTATGACAATGAACATCATATCCGCGTGAAAAACTATATTTTTTAATAAAACGTGAACAACCGAATTCTGATTTATAAAATTAGAACGGCCCGGTTCATTTACCTCAAGCCGATCTGCGATCCATTATCTTCTGCTTGCCCTAAACTTGAAACATCCTTAGAACTGCACCCAAGGACGCTTCACTCACACAGAATGTGGTTACTTGCCCGCCGAATCTCCGGCAACAAGCTTCATAAGCATACTCAAGCTCCCAGACAAGAATTCCTCCTTTGATTGGATTAATGATCCTAAAACAAAAGGAAACATCAGTTTATTTTGTTTCATATAAGTTTACTAAACCCATCTCAGAGTATCTGATAACCATCCTTTGAACCTAATCAATCTATGCGGTGGACCCAAGCACATTGGATAAAACATCAGTCTATAATCATTCGTGGGTACTTGGAAATGAATGCAAATGTCAAGAGGATTAAATAAAATGTACCCGAGGAGGCCTGATTGAGAGAAAGCTCCAAGTCCTGACCATCACTGAATATGCTGACATTAACGGCGCCCCACATCACATCTATGTCATCATAGAAATTTGCATAAACTCTGTGGTAGAAATAGATATGGGCAGGAACAGCAGAATACAATGAAGAAGGCTGAAAGCACCCATGGCTGGGCCAACAGGATTACTGCCTAGATGAAATGTCCTTTCTCTTCGTATTCCTTTAGATCATGGGACAAAAGGACAGTTAGAGAATGACAAGAATGTGAGAAGGAATAGCCAAAGCAAAAGAATTTAAAGATCTTTAGAACCGCATAATCAGCCAGCTGTTTCGCCTGTCAGTATTGGAACTTAGCGAAGATGGGTGAGAGGGATGTAGAAAGCCAAGGTGACAACAAAAATAAGCGGACAGTAGATGCTTTCCAAATTCCCATTTTTTTTGGGTATCAAAGCATTTTCTCTGGAAGAGAAACTGAATGCATCGCCAATCTGGTGAACAGGGACACAATAAATTCCAACGCAGACGCTTCATATCCTCTCCAACCACCTGGCTACAGCACCGTTTAGTATAGAAGATAAAAATTTTACCAATGACATCCATTCTGTTATATTGAAATTTACAGAATTAATGCAAGTGATATCCGCTGGATTACAATTTACAAGACAATTGTTAGTGCTGTTTTCTTTTTCATGCTCCGGAAACAAGGGATTCTTTGGCTGTCTCTAATATTGAAGACCTTGATTTGATTGTCTCTAATCTTGAAAACTTAAAAAAAGAAAATGAATGGTATACATACTAATATATATATATATATATATATATATATAATTTTAATTATATATATATAAAATACGTCGAGAGATATTCTTCTGGAGGCGTCTCTTCAATTTTTATAATAAAAAATTGATTAAAAAATAGGCGCCTCGAGAAAGATATCTCTCAGCGTATTTTATATGCATTATTAAAATAATATATATATATATATATGCTAGTAGCAGGGGCGACGCAACATGTAATATCTTAAATATTTTTTTTTTTTATAATTTTTTATATATTTTATTATAAAATTATTATAATAATTAATATGTCATAATATGATAGTTAATATGATTAGGGTAGGGTTAGAATGAGGGTTAGGATTAGGGTCAGGGTTTAGTTCGGTTAGGGTTAGGATTAGGTTTAGGGTTAGGGTTACCATTAGGGTTAGGGATAGGATTAGGGTTAGTGTTAGGGTTAGGGTCATGATTGGGGTTAGGGTTAGGGTTAGGATTAGGGCTAGGGTTTAATTAGGTTAGGGTCAGGATTGGGGTTAGGGTTAGCATTAGTATTAGGGTTGGGGATATGATTAGGGTTGGGGTCAGGGTTAGGGTTAGGGCTAGGATTAGGGTTAGGTTTATTAATTTTGTTTAGGGTTAGGGTTAGGGTTTAACTAGGTTAGGATTGCGATTAGGATTAGGATTAGGATTAGGATTAGGTTTAGGGTTAAATTATGATTAGGCTATGATTAGGGTTGGGAGTTAGGATTAGGGTTAGGTTTAGGGTTAGAGTGGGGTTGGGAGTTGGGATTAGGGTTAAGGGTACAGTTAAGGTTGGGATTAGGATTAGGTTTGGGGTTAGCATTAGTATTAGGGTTAGGGACCATGATTAGAGGGTTAGGGCTAGGAGTTGGGATTCCCTGAGTGGGGTTAGGATTGGGAGTTGGGGGTTAGGGTTAGGAGGTTGGGATTAGGGTTGGGATGGGGTTGGGATTGGGTTAGGGTTAGGGTTAGGGTTAGGATTAGGGTTAGGGTTGAATTAGGTTAGGATTGTGATTAGGTTTAGGGTGAGGATTATGATTAGGGTTAGGGTTAGGTTTAGGGTTAGGGCTAAGATTAGGGCTAGGATTAGGATTAGGGTTAGGGTTATGATTGGGGTTAGGGTTAGGATTAGGGTTAGGTTTATTTATTACTCTATCCTTTCTTTGACTCTCTATATCTCAACCCCTATATCTTTCCCAAGTTGTATCTATCTCTCCATCTCTCCTTTATATGGCTATCTCTGCCTCTTTCTATCTCTATCTCTCCTTCTCCCCCCCTTCCTCCCTATCACTCCTTTCTATATTAAACCCTAATTAAACCCTAACCCTAATGCTAATTAATCCTCAACACTAACACTAACTCCAGCGCCCACCCTAATCTTAACTTAGAACACCTAACCCTAAGCCTATTCATAATAAAATCCAATCCTAATTTTATCCCTAATTGAACACAAACCCTAATCCCAACTATAACTCTAAGATTTATCTCTGAACACTACCCCTAACCTAATTGAAATTCAACCATAATTGAACCTGAACCCTAATCCTAACTAGACTCTAACCCTAATTGAATAAAAACCATAACCAAAGCTGTAATTGTAACCTTGATTCAGCCCTCATCACCCTAGCCTTAACTCCAAGCTTTATCTTAGAATTTTAATTGAGCCCTAACCATAATTAAATCCTAACCAATATGATAAAGTTAAGTGAATTTAATTTTCAACTTAAATCAATTTTAATAATACTAAATATATCAATAATAATAAATCTATATAAATTATAAGTTAAGTGTGAATTTAATTTTCAATTACATTATTTTTTAAAGATAGATATGCTAGTTTTTAATATATTAATTTTAAAAATGATTTTTTATGCGTAACAATAAAATTATTAATTTTCTTTGTATTTAATTTTGCTATTTTAAATTGATTTTAGATATGTAGTTATTATGATTTTGGTTTTATTTTACATTAAATTATATATTTTAATAGGTATGTTTGTTTACAATAAAATCTTTAATAGATCCTTTCATTTATAATATTTCTACGTACACACACATATATAAATTTTGAATAAAATAGAATACGAATGATTCTTCCTTTTTGAAATGCTTTTATTTTTTAAAAAAGAATTCAATATTTTTTATGTTTTAAATAGATTAATTTAGAAACATTTTTATATGAATAGAAAATTTAGGATATTACCTTTTTATTTAATATTATAATATTTTACTGTATATAAATTAATTTAGAATTTGAAAAATAACAATTTTTTTCATTGTTTCATAATTTTGTTTTAGAAAAATCATTTTCCAATTACATCAAAGAATATTTTTTCTTTTTTCAAGATTTTCAATATTTTATAATTTTAAGTATATTAATTTAGAAGCTTAAGTAAATTTAGAAAATTTCTTTTATACTTAGTTTGCTAACTTAATTTTCTAAATTTTAGAAACTTCCTTTTTATATGTAATAATTTCCAATGTAATTTTTAATTTTAAGCATATTAATTTAGAAACTTACTTTTATATGAAATAAAAAATTTAGAATATTTCTTTTGGAGAGTGTGTTTGAATGTGATGAATTATAAACTTCTCGATATATAATTCAAAGATAATAATAATTTATTTATATTTTCATTTATAATATTTTAACTTATATATAAACTTAAAAAGAATCAATTTATATTACAATTTGATAATTTCATTTTCAATTCCTAATACTGCATGATCATTTTTAAAGAGATACATGTTTTTATTAAATAATACTATATCTTATTTTGATCATTAAATCTAAACCTTTTTGAAAGTAATATTATTCAACACAATATGCAGTTGTGCAATCCATGAAACCTATTCAATATTACATAGTTCAATATCTTCTTTGGTCTACAAAGTTTAAATAAATTAAGCAATATAAAGGGCTATTCTAGCATACAATTTTCTTATAACTTGTACATTGTTTCATCCATTCCAAGAATATTGAATGGAATGAATTTCATGACCCTTAGTCAAGCATGTTAAAAAGTGACCAAACTATGCAATGAACATTATAACTGCATAGCCGAAAGTATATGGTTTTCAACAAAATATATTAAAGAGCTTTGTTGGAAATCCTCTTAGAGATTCAAATTTATTAGGGATTGGGGATTCACCACGCTGCTCGTATGATCATAACTACAATATTTAAGACAAAAAATTACACAAAAAGCAATTAATGGCTTCAAGTACATATTGAATCAAGACAATACTGAGTGACAAAATTTTAAAAAGATGAACAGGCTGGATTAGTTCCTTGTATTAGTTTCTCAAATCTTCCATGTGACATTTGATAGGCTCCACCGCCTTTTCATTTATTTTTTTAGGCCTTATGTTTCTTTTAATATTTAATTCTTAGTGACTTTGCAGCCATTGAAATTCATTACAATTGAAAACTTTCTATTGTCTCTCCTTATCCAATGAAAATATTCTTCATGGCTTATCTTTTAAAAGAAAATTAGAAACAGAAAAAAAATACAAACATCACATGGGAGTCCTAAGTTAGTTAAGTTTAAAACTAAACTTTAGGAGAGATTCATGGGAGTAGAAAAGGTAAAAAAAAATGGTCCCTTAAGTTTATCTTCAAGTAAACTAATTCTTCTCCCTAGAAAGGGGGATATAGTTAAATAAACAAAAGAAGAAAACTCAGATTCTATAATAAATATAAAAAGGGCTCCACCAAATTATTATTAATTCCATTAATTAAATTAGCAAACTATCAACATGATTAGTGGAGTAATAAGGTGCTAGTATTTATTATTAATTAATTAGCCATCAATTTCTTATTTTATTTAGTAGGGTATAACTAAAAGAGTAATTATAAGAATGGTGATTAAATTACTAATGGATTCATTAAGTATTTTAGTAAATATTATTTCTTTTAGTTTAGTTATTAATGATGATTCTATTAATCATTTAAAACATATATATATAGTAAAAAAAATGATAGTGGGTTTTTCCCTCTTGCAAAATTGGGCAAAATCGCTTGTAAGGTCTTAATAGTTTTTTTTTTAGCGCAATATTGGTATTAATATCTTGGGATATTAATAATTAGCCGATATGCTATTATAGGTGAGAATTCAACCGAAAAAGTCTCATGTCTAATGCCGGCAGAGACTATTCCGATTGGATTCTCACCTGAGACATCCCATCGGCCGATCAGGAAGCTTGGTGAGATCCGACAGTAGAATTTATTAGCCGATAGGGTAGGGAAATCCCATCGAAATTGTTTTAAGTGGTTCTCGAGGCAATTAGATCCTAAATGATTCAGTCGGCAACGAAGATCACATCTAAAGCATAGTTTTCACTTATGTCATTAAGGCCTGCGTATCAAACACTCTCAACCCCTCTTCTAACAGTAGGGAAGACCTCCATGCTAGGCTGCAAATCTTCTGAGAAAGCATTAAAAACAAAGGATGGTCGCCCATCCCCATTATTAAGTTGGTGAGATTGGATGGCAGCATTGATTATTCGCTCTTTAAGCAGGGTGGCTTACACGGCAAGAAAAGAACTTTCTTAGACACCTACCTAGGAAAGAAGCTCTGGAACAGGGTATTGGCATCCATCAAATCGTCAAGGACGTCTGTTCTATTGTCCTGCAAAACAAAAAGTAGAGTTTCTCAGATGGTATTTTTTTTGAGTGAGAAAGAAAACCTGAGGGGTAAGGTAGAGACGCCTTCATCCTCCTTATGCTCATCCACTGTCATCTCTCACATCGTGTTTAGAATTTATACTCTTTGTTCACACAATTTTTTCTCTGCATACTATTTGATGACACAGAGGTGGTTTACACATGCTTCTCCAACTCTCTTTAATGTTGGATCCCCAAGGCCCCAGGTATGTGCCTCCTGTGCCTACGATTTTTGTACATTTTCTATTTTGAATTGGTATTTTGAAATGCTTCTAGCAGTAGCACATTGTAACATCTTTTGAATTAGTTGTTATGAAATAGGGTTTACCTGAATGTTTTATGCATCAAACGGCTTGAGTTGTTTTTTATTGCAACTAAGATCTTTGGAACTTTGAATTGATCCTTGTTTGAAATAACAATCATTTTTGGGAAACATTTTTGCTTGACATACCTAATTTTGGGAAACATTCTAGACATTCAAGGTTGAACTTGAAGCATTATGGTTTAATTTATACTGTTTAAAGAGGCGAGTCCCTTTTCTTTTCCACCCTTCTATTATGTTATAGTGGTTCACTTAATGTTTTGGCTTTGGGCAGTCGAGTAGCTGCTTCCTTCTCTACTCGATACCCTCAAGGAATGTCTTGTAAGTAGCAAATTGACTGGGGGTATTGGAGTTTCTGTTCATAACATTCATGCAACAAATAGCTTCATTAGGGGAAGAAATGGCACATCAAATGGTATTGTTCCGATGCTGCGTGTGTTTAATGATATTGCTCCCTATGTAGACCAGGGAGGAGGCAAGAGAAAGGGTAATGCTTGTAGTTCTTTTTTACATGGTAGTGCTAATTTTATAGAACTCCTTGGTATTATTTTTGAGGTATATTTTGACTGTTCTCGTAGTCTCCATCATCAAAGCTTTGAGCATAGCTTAAGGCATCATAACCAAATCTTTGTACTTCCATTGGCTAAATCATTCTCCTTACTTCTGCTCTAATCTTTTAGAAAAGATGCCTCCAACTAATTCTGCAACACCCCACCAATGCTTCATCATCCTCCATCATAAGACCTCTAGACAAACTAGCCTTATTTGCAATAATCCACTCCCTTCCCCATTGCCAAAACTTTCTATGCATGACCAATGCGCTCTTCTTTGTATATATGGATTCTCCATAGTCAGATTCATCATCGATATGATGATATTCATCTACCTTGAGACAATATCCCATGATCGAAGGGCTCCTCTTTACTTGCCTACACTTTAGCATACTGCTTCTCCTATATTTCTCTATGCTTTTGAAGACCCAGATTCATTTTGTAGACATGATGCCACACACAGACCATTCATAAATGCTCTTGCCATCCAATGCTCTGATTAATGCTTGCGCCAAATAATTATTGTGCCAGACAGACACTCAACCAGAAGAGAGGAAAGATGACATGTCCCTACAAAATAGTCAGAGGAATCTTAAAGAGTACTTTCTCACATGTTTCTCAACAGTCTTCAATAGAAATTTGGATCAACATCACTAGAAGTAAACATGCTACCAGCAACTACATTAATAATATGTAGGTAGACTTTATAAAATACATTACGCAAGTATAATTTATAAAATATTTGCTATCAGCCTTACAATAGAATGGAAGGTATTGTGGTTGTCATATAAAGGGATGAGCCTTGGTGGGAGTCTAAGAAGTATCTTGTGTCTTACAAGAACCTGGCCAATGATATAATCTTGATGACTATATCTAAGACTGTATGATTAATACACAAGTAATTTCCACCTTAATTTTTTTTAAATGAGAGTCTAATGATCAAACCTTTCAAAGCAGAACTTTCGGTGACTAGAGGTGCACTGGCTAAAGGAAACGTTTCATCCTTCGGTGCATCTCCAAGTAAATACTTCTTTGCCAAGTACAATCAATACCGCATTTCTTGAAAATGCTCATCAACTCGCTGGAGGTAAGTTTTGTTACCAGTTTATTATTCTTTAGTTTTGAAATTTTTAGATTACAAGATGCCTTCATTACTCTTAAGGGATAATGGCTTAGTGTAAATCTAATCAACATTTAAAAGGTTTTGTGTGGTTGTTGTGTATGCTGTATCTTGTTTTTTTTTTGCATTTCAAATGTTTGAAAGAATATGCAAGGTAGACTTTATAAAATGCATTACGTAGGCAGACTTTATAAAATATTGGCTATCAGCCTTATTATACAATGGAATGTATTGTGAGCCTTGATGTGAGTCTAAGAAGTAACCCGTGTCTTAAAAGAATCTGGTCAATAATATAATCTCGATGACTATTATTTAGGGTGGTTTAACTTTATTTATTTTTTGTCTTTAAGAAACCTGACTATGAATCTGATAAGTAGGAGGAATTCTCTACAGTCTGTCAAGTCTTATATTAATATCAGGATTCAATTTTATAGTCTACGAATCAAACTCATTGACCCATATTTCATGAGTAGTAGGTGGAATGGACCTATTTTTTATGGGAATGAATGGTGCACTTAGCATTCATTGCATCTAGGTGATACACATGGGTGAAGTATTGGAACTTCCCAGAAGGTCATCCATTTAAATACTACTTCGACTCAAGTATACTTAATCACCTATATGCAATGAATGCTAAATGAACTATTCCTTAATGAAGATGATTTTGATAATTTGTGATATTCCATAATCTTCCATGTTAAAAACAAAATTGAAGGAATAAGATGGGCTTTACATCTACACAATATTCAAAATGTCTGTTGATGAGGAATTTTGTTCATTTATGCATCTGTTATGATTTCTACATATCATGATGAATTGAAAAATACACCTTAGGTATGACAAATCTCTGAAGGGGTTGTTGTTGATAGCATCTTAAATATGTTCAGAACTGTAATGATATGAGGCCCAGTGAGAGTTTACACAGTAATTTTTACTTCAAAAAACTAATGATACATGAACCTATTTAGGTTTTTTCTTGTTTTTTTTTTGTAGTGTGCACTTGAACTCTATATGAACCTCAGATCCATATAAGTTTGATAGGAATCTATAAAAATAGCCACATACTGCTCGATGCTATCCAACAATTTTAGTTCATTTTAGCTCATTTCAATTTCTCCTATAGAATTAACGCTCTATCAATTTCTTCGCCTTTGTAAATAAGTGCATCCTTATAATTTGATGCTTTTCTTGATTTTTTTTCTCTTGATTTTACAGAACTCCTTAATACTATTTTTGAGGTATATTTTGATATTTCACTTGAGGTACACCTTGGTGTTGAAAAATTTCTTGATATTGCGGATATTGGAAGTGTTGTTGTTGTGGATATTGGGGTGTTTGTGGAATAATGTCCATTGGTTGTGGATATGTAATGTTCTGACGTTGCGCATGACATTGGTGATATGTTAGATTTTGATTTCATTTAATTTCCTCAAGATCTCTCTCAATTTTATCTAGGGCAATTTGAAGTTTTGGATTCATTTCTTGATGGTAATTTTGAAATCCCTGATGTTGTTGCCCTATTTGATGTTGTGACCCTTGATAAGAGTAATTTGGGAAATAGATCAACATGTTTTGGGGATGTTTTGATACTCAATACCCTATCATAACATCACTCGGTTTATATTTCCAGCAGGGTCATACCTATGACCATGCGAGAGGTAGTAATATGGGTCTTTTGACTGCTATGTTTGCTTTTTTTTTTTTTTTTTTTAAGATGATTGATGTGGTGAGAAACTAACGGGGTGTTTCATTTTGCTTAAATATAAAGTTTCTCAAACTTCTTATGATGTCAGTTTGTGCACCTTCAATGTGTGTGAGACTAGGTTGGATAATTGGTGCTACAAGGCTTGGTTGTTGAACTAGAGTTTTTGGTAGCCAAATGGTCATAAAGTGTAAATGGTAACAAAGAGGCAGCTGATATGAAATATAACCTGTTATGTTTTGGTTTTTAAATTAAATTGGCAAGCCGCCCAATCTGATAACAATATTCCTGCAGGTGCCTTTGTTGTATACTTGGAGCCATGGCATGCTGTTGTCTTTGACTCTCTTGATTTGAGAAAGAACCATGTGAAGGTAATTTTACTTTTGTTTGCGAGATTAAGTAATTGACAGTAATTAGGAAAAACTTGTTAAAATTGTTGTTTGACATTTTAGGGTCTCACGAAATCAATTTGGGCCTTCTTACATGAAGAGAGCAGAGCTATTGTTTTTTGTTCTATGAGCTCTGGGTTGCAGATCTCTTTATGAAGAGGGTCCAAGACAATGCTACCTGGTCATTGTTTTGTCCAAATGAATCTCCTGGACTAGCAAATTGCTGGGGTGAAGAGTTTGAAAACTGTACCTGACATATGAGTAGCAAGTAAAGCCTTTGTTTCCCTCTACTTAATTTATTTGTTTCAGTGAATCTGTTCTTGGAATGCATTGTGGCTCAAAGACTGGATAATTGGATCAGGGAAAGGCAAAGAAAGTCGTGCAAGCCCACAAGCTGTGGTTTGCAATTCTGGAAGCTTAGATAGAAATAGAAAACACTTACCTTCTATTCAAGGTAAGTTAATATTTTCTTGAGGAATTTAGCTAATTTTTAAATTGCATTTTCATTGTTTGTTTGAAGAACTAATCCTATTTTGGGCTTCAGTATCACTGCAATAGAAAGAGAAATCAACAGAATCTTGGAGCAAAAAAGTCCTCAAACCTTTGCACTGATATTATCAAGTACACTAGCCCAACAGAAACTACAGTCTGTAATTTTGCATTGCTTGCTCTACCAAGTTTTGTAAGAGAAAAGGTGAGTTGAATGATAATAGCTTCTTCTCACTGCATTGAATATTTCACAATGGGACTTCTAACTAATTTGGGAGCCATTTCTTGCAGGGGGTTCCAGCTGAACCTCATCCATCTAAGCTTGTTGGCAGCGGGGGTTCTTATAACCTTTACTTTGATTTTGATAAGCTAGGAGAGGTCAATTTTTGATTTCCATTTTATAATGTATTAGTTTTTCTTTTCTGTATGGTTGTGTTGAACTTGTCTCTGTGGTTTTGGTTAATGTATTTTTAATCTTTGCAACAATGTAACAAGTCACAACCATAGTTATTGCGAACCTAAACAAAATCATTGATGTGAATTACTATCCTGTGGAAACTACCAAACGATCTAACATGCGCCACAGGCCAATAGGCATTGGAGTTCAGGGTCTTGTTGATACATTATCTTGCTTGACATGCTAATTGATTCTCAAGAAGTGGGTGGTCAAACAACAATGAATTGGTTATTTCATGATTTTGGTTTCTCTTCATTGATGTTGCCAAGCCTTCCATATGGAAATGTAGAGGAAATGAAGCTTTAATGTGAAAGAGCCAACAAAATTTTGTCCAACTATTAACTATGGTATACTCTGAAATAATACTTTGGAGCTAACCCCAGTTGTATTTTCAGGCCCTTCATCCTTAGGAACCACAGTGTCAGCAAGGAGTGATGAATAATTCTATGTTTTTGAGTTACCAGTCTGTTCACAAGGTTTGGATGACTCTCCACCCATGCACTAATTTTCACCATAGTCCATTGTTTGTACCATTCATTAACACCACTCTTCAATGCCACAAACCTATCTTCATCATTGAAAGTTAAATTAACTCCTTTGCACAAACCATTGAACAGGTCACTCGCTTCCTCATCAGTTCCAATGGAGCTCTAAATTATTCCCTTCTTCTTGAGCAAAGCCACGTCCTCCACAGTCTCCATCAAACTATTCATCAGAAATACATACTCTAAAATAACGGTGAATTCTTTTTCTTGGCGGATGTCCACATCCATGGGGTTCCTGAAGATCAATTCTGTAGCATCAGAAAGCCATATCACAGGGAGAAACAAAGTATTTTTCTATTCATCGAAACGGAGGTCCTTTGCTGAGGGAACTCCCTTGTACGACTTAAACATCATTCCCCTCTTGTATAACTCTGTAGCGGAAGCCACGAGGTATTGATACTTAGACTCTTTCTTCAGTTTATGAGCTGTTGTATGACAATGAAGACCACGAAGATAACGATGGTGTCTGCCCTCTGGTACTGTAATATGAATATCCCCTGCCTTTTCTCCTTCACCGGTAATCTTTGACTCATGCAGAATGAAATCATGGAAAAATCCCAAAATGTGGTTGTATTGCTTCAAATTTTTATAACTTGGGTTCTTCCTTCAAGTTTTTCCCGCGTTCATAATGCTCTGTTGGCGATTCCCCTCTTTTTTGCTGCAAGAAAGGGTGAGCCAAGGCAACTATACCATCACGAATCATTCTAAGCAGCTCTATCCTTGCCTTTTCTTCTATGCAATTGTACTTCATTTGCAATAGCCCAAGGAGGAGGACTATGGGAACCTGATTTTCAAGCAATAGTAGATTAGTTAGGATATCTAATTGACAAGAACCGACCCGGTTTCTATTAAAAACAGGATCTAGGTTCCTTTGTGATTCATCACTGAGAATGAAGCATCCGTTCAGAGTGAAGAGCCACGCAATGATTTCTTCCTTACAGTCTGATTTTACTTCGTAGCTTGCATCCTATCATCAACTGACTTTTGCTATAAATAGTTAGTCCTAAGAAAAGCAATTTTCATTTTTCTTGTAGTTTTTTTCCATCCCTTTCAATATACTGCCAGATTATATCCAGCTATCGGCGTAACCATTGCACCTTGTTGAGGTGCAAGCGCTAGTATTGTACAGGGGAAATGTAAATATTCATGGGGTTTAACTTATGGGTAAGAATATTATTATTAGGTAGAAAACAAAAAAATTAAGGTGAAAATAAAATAAAAATCAATATTAAAATACCCCATGTTAATATTGGTATTAAGAAATATTGGATTTAAGTAAAACAATAGTATTAATATAAAACGAAAATGGTAGTAGTGAATTGGTAAATTAGTTATATTAAAATAATAGTGGGATGCAATGAATGCCAACATTATTTTAGTAATATTATTTTTCTAAATAAATAACATTAGTGTTAGTTGATTAAATAGCAATAAAATTTGTATTGAAAGTGGCAAATAAATATTATTGTTATTATTTAGGTTTAAAATTAAAGATAAAATTAATGTAGATTGAGATTTGAAAATAATAATATTATGTTGGCTAAATATGAAATCCTACCTATTAGCTTATCATTTTAATATTAAGAATGACATCCCTAATGTATTTGATTAAATATTAGTATTACCATTATTCAATTATTGTTAAAGGATAAAGTCATCATGATCCTAGGAGAGGTGTTATAACACATAAATTTATTTTGTGAACTTTTAGCAAAAAAAACTAAATAATAAGGCTGCCTGATGCATATAGTTTATACACCATATCTATGTATGGTTATCATTCATTAAAGGTTTATACGTTTGTAGTTTAGAAAAGAAATAAAATAAAATGGTTGTGTTGTGTCCAAGGTGTAAAATCTTGAACATGACAGTTAGATTCCAAATAAAAAAAGAGTTTGATAAACTTATACCTTGAATATTATTATAATAGAAAATCTATTTTGAATCCAAATCTATTTTCCTTGATCTGTTATTTTGTATCTTGTTACCTAGAAACTTTCATCATAGAACAAATCGTTTTCATTTTTTTTCTATTAAAGATAAACCTATAAGATAATCTCTCCTATACTTTCATTTCTTCAACCTACCTTTGCATAGACTTTTACCTTGTGCTTTGTTGACTACACTCATGACTTCAAGGAACCATACCTATCATGAGATATCATTTTTCATACATCCATACTAGCATAATTTCAACTTACAGTATCTAACAAAAATTAACCTTGCATTATTCTTTAATGGATGTTTATGGCTTGATTCAGAATATTCATTTGAAACCACCATAACGAATAATGGTAGAGGTTGTGCTGTTCATAATTTTTTTCACATTTCGAAAACCCTTTCATGGTAATTCAATGTGCACATGGGAAGAAATATTAGAACTCAAGTTCGAAAGAATCAACTTTTCAGATGAAGGATAAACTAGAAGTCAATTTGAGGTCTCTTAACTGTACCATGGAAGGATTGAAATTTAATCTTACAATTTCATGGTTTGAGTAATATTCGTGACAGTAGATCGATTTAATTATGCCTAGTAATCGCTGGCTCTCTTTAACATGCTGATTGTGTATGTGCAAATCAATACTTGGGGCTTCCATATATTTTTGTTTTGGAGTTTTTACATCCGATTGTGTAAATCATTTTATTTTCATAACAGATCATAAAATGTGATCGAAAAAAAAATATTTGATAGAAAAATATATACATGATGAATCAAAGAAATTGCATGATTTGCCATGCGTTCCAGAGGATGGTGTAGTTGTGTAAGTCAGCTGTGGGATCGAATCATAAAAAAAATTGCTGCTCCCTACCCTCTTTACCTCGACCGAAGATGTTAGTGTGCAAGATATGGGGTTGGCCCAAAGTATTTCCCAGAAATTCCATATCTATCTCGTCATGCATGTCACCCTCAGAGCTAAGTTGCATACGCACGCAAGGAGATTCATTAGGATATATCAAGTTTAGGTCCCGCAGAAGATAATGGATCGCGGATCTGCTGAAGGTAAACGAACTAGGTCGTCCTGATTTTATAAAATGAAATGGGCTGCTCGCGTTTTATTAAAAATCTAATTTTTTCCATTCGATATGATGTTGTTTACTGTCGTAGAATAATTCTATTTTTTCGCTTTCTTCAGATTCCAAGCTTATCAGATCTGCTAGTGTTGTGGACAGCGCAAGCGTTAGAAGCTTTTGCAGTAGGTGAAAGCCAACTAAAGATCATAAGCGTATATTGAACTTCCATTTTCATGAGCCGAACAAGAAATCCATCGGTTGACTAAATAAAGCAGATTACTGCTGAGCTGGTGCGTTATGGCAGGGCGGAAGGCAAGGACGTGTTCTACTGGTTTCAGAATGCCACTGCAAGGGAGAAACGGAAGAAGGAACAACCGCAAACATGTAAGTAGTACTGATTACAAGGGCAGGTAGATTCTTATGAGTTTGTTATTCACATTGTTTTTTTTTGACTAACCTGTCTTCTAATCAATACTACTTCATGTTTGTGGTTGTTCCTTCTTCCGTTTCTGTTGCAGTGGCATTCTGAAACCGGTAGAAAATGTTCTGGCCTTCCGCCCTGCCATTACGCTGCAGCTCAGCAGTAATCTGCTTTATTTGGTCCAAGGAAGGATTTCTAATGCTTGCGCTCTCCACAACACTAGTAGATCTGATAATGAAATGCTTGGAATCTAAAGGAAACAAAATAATAGAACTATTCTACGACAATGAACATCATATCCGCATGAAAAACTCAATTTTTTAATAAAACGTGAACAACCCAATTCTGATTTATAAAATCAGAACGGCCCGGTTCATTTACCTCAAGCCGATCTGCGATCCATTATCTTCTGCTTGCCCTAAACTTGAAATATCCTTAGAACTGCACCCAAGGACGCTTCACTCACACAGAATGTGGTTACTTGCCCGCCGAATCTCCGGCAACAAGCTTCATAAGCATACTGAAGCTCCCAGACAAGAATTCCTCCTTTGATTGGATTAATGATCCTAAAACAAAAGGAAACATCAGTTTATTTTGTTTCATATAAGTTTACTAAACCAATCTCAGAGTATCTGATAACCATCCTTTGAACCTAATCAATCTATGCAGTGGACCCAAGCACATTGGATAAAACATCAGTCTATAATCATTCGTGGGTACTTGGAAATGAATGCAAATGTCAAGAGGATTAAATAAAATTTACCCGAGGAGGCCTGATTGAGAGAAAGCTCCAAGTCCTGACCATCACTGAATATGCTGACATTAACGGCGCCCCACATCACATCTATGTCATCATAGAAATTTGCATAAACTCTGTGGCAGAAATAGATATGAGCAGGAACAGCAGAATACAATGAAGAAGGCTGAAAGCACCCATGGCTGGGCCAACAGGATTACTGCCTAGATGAAATGTCCTTTCTCTTCGTATTCCTTTAGATCATGGGACAAAAGGACAGTTAGAGAATGACAAGAATGTGAGAAGGAATGGCCAAAGCAAAAGAATTTAAAGATCTTTAGAACCGCATAATCAGCCAGCTGTTTCGCCTGTCAGTATTGGAACTTAGCGAAGATGGGTGAGAGGGATGCAAAAAGCCAAGGTGACAACAAAAATAAGCGGACAGTAGATTCTTTCCAAATTCCCATTTTTTTTGGGTATCAAAGCATTTTCTCTGGAAGAGAAACTGAATGCATCGCCAATCTGGTGAACAGGGACACAATAAATTCCAACGCAGACGCTTCATATCCTCTCCAACCACCTGTCTACAGCACCGTTTAGTATAGAAGATAAAATTTTTACCAATGACATCCATTCTGTTATATTGAAATTTACAGAATTAATGCAAGTGATATCCGCTGGATTACAATTTACAAGACAATTGTTAGTGTTGTTTTCTTTTTCATGCTCCGGAAACAAGGGATTCTTTGGCTGTCTCTAATATTGAAGACCTTGATTTGATTGTCTCTAATCTTGAAAACTTAAAAAAAGAAAATGAATGGTATACATACTAGCATATATATATATATATTATTTTAATAATATATATATAAAATACGTCGAGAGATATTCTTCTGGAGGCGTCTCTTCAATTTTTATAATAAAAAATTGATTAAAAAATAGGCGCCTCGAGAAAGATATCTCTCAGCGTATTTTATATGCATTATTAAAATAATATATATATATATATATATATATATATGCTAGTAGTAGGGGCGACGCAACATGTAATATCTTAAATAATTTTTTTTTTATAATTTTTTATATATTTTATTATAAAATTATTATAATAATTAATATGTCATAATATGATAGTTAATATGCTTAGGGTAGGGTTAGAATTAGGGTTAGGATTAGGGTCAGGGTTTAGTTCAGTTAGGGTTAGGATTAGGTTTAGGGTTAGGGTTACCATTAGGGTTAGGGATACGATTAGGGTTAGTGTTAGGGTTAGGGTCAGGATTGGGGTTAGGGTTAGGGTTAGGATTAGGGCTAGGGTTTAATTAGGTTAGGGTCAGGATTGGGGTTAGGGTTAGCATTAGTATTAGGGTTAGGGATATGATTAGGGTTGGGGTGGGGTTAGGGATTGGGAGCTAGAAGTTGGGTTAGGTTTATTAATTTTTTAGGGTTAGGGTTGGGGTTTATTACTGGGTTGGGATTGCTTGGGATTGGGATTGGGATTAGAGTTAGGTTTAGGGTTAAAGATTATGAATAGGCTTATGATTGGGGTTAGGGTTAGGATTAGGAGTTAGGTTTAGGGTTAGAAGTTAGAGGTTAGGGTTAGGATTAGGGGATTGGGTTATAGTTGGAGTTAGGATTAGGAGGATTAGGTTTAGGGTTGCTTATTAGTAGGGTTAGGGATATGATGATTAGGGTTAGGAGCTAGGGTTAGGATTACAATTAGGGTTGGGATTAGAGGTTGGGAGGGTTAGGAGTTGGGGTTAGGGTTAGGGTTAGGATTGGGATTAGGGTTAGGGTTAGGGTTAGGATTAGGGTTAGGGTTTAATTAGGTTAGGATTGTGATTAGGTTTAGGGTGAGGATTATGATTAGGGTTAGGGTTAGGTTTAGGGTTAGGGCTAAGATTAGGGCTAGGATTAGGATTAGGGTTAGGGTTATGATTGGGGTTAGGGTTAGGATTAGGGTTAGGTTTATTTATTACTCTATCCTTTCTTTGACTCTCTATATCTCAACCCCTATATCTTTCCCAAGTTGTATCTATCTCTCCATCTCTCCTTTATATCGCTATCTCTGCCTCTTTCTATCTCTATCTCTCCTTCTCCCCCCCTTCCTCCCTATCACT